>MU725954.1:4501-18564 GCA_026770625.1 Nicotiana glauca
CTTCTTAATACGGATGCACATTTATGTGATCCAAATCCAAGTCTCAACGAAGTCGAAATGTGTTAAAAGCCACGGGCGTACTGGTACGGCGTGGTCAAAGATACATTTTCACGACGTTGTAATTCCTTGAATAGTAAAGCGGAATACTAAAAATGCACATAAAAATGAAACATATAGAATCAGATAAAAATAAATACAACAGTTGAGCGACCGTGCTAGAACCACGGAATTCGGGAGTGCCTAACACCTTCTCCCGGATTAACAGAATTCCTTATCCGGATTTCTAGTACGCAGACTGTAACAAAGTCAAAACCTTCCTCGGTTCGGGATTCATCCGTTTACTTGGGACACCATTATTCTCCTAAGTGGCGACTCTGAAATTAAATAAATAAATCCCGTTCCGACTGTCCTTAAATTGGAAAAACTCCTTCCTTTTATTATATCCTTTCCCGGGGTATAGTAAACAGGCTTTCCCATAGCGGTTAAAAAAGGAGGTGTGACACTGAGAATTCATCAAATCCTTTACTAGTCCAATAGCTTCATATTCATGTTCCTGTATCTCAGAAAGAATGTAGTTTCATTACACTACATCCACACTTTCTTCTACATACAAAGTTCTTTTATTGAAAACTTTATATGCTTTGCTATGTGAAGAATATTCCAAGAATACTCCCTCATCACTTCTGGGATCAAACTTACCTAGGTAGTCTTTTCCATTATTGTGCATAAACCACTTGCATCCAAATACCCTAAGATGGGATATATTTAGTTTTCTCCCTTTAGCGAACTCATAAAAAGTCTTCTCTACAAGAGGTCTAGTCATGCATCTATAGATAATGTAGCATGTAGTGTTTACAGCCTCTGCCTAGAAGCTATGGGGTAGTTTACTAGAAAGAAGAATAGTCCTAGCGATGTCTTCAAGAGTCCTATTCTTTCTTTCAACTATTCCATTTTGTTGAGGAGTCCTAGGGGCAAAGAAGTTATGATCTATACCATGCTCATCACAGAATTCAGCAAACTTAGCATTTTAAAATTCAGTTCCATGATCAGAACTAATGAATGCAAGTTGATTACCTAGTTGTTTCTGAGTTTTTCTAACAAAAGCAATGAACATGTCAAATGCTTCATCCTTAGTTGTTAAAAATAGTACCAAGGTAAATCTAGAATAACCATCAACAAGCACCATCACATATTTCTTTCCACCTCTACTCAAGGCTCTCATTGGACCACAGAGATCCATATGGACCAGTTCCAACGTCTTGGTTGTGCTTACAATTTTCTTGTTTTTGAAGGATTATCTTACCTGCTTCCCCCTTGTACATGCCTCACAAACTTTGTCTTCCTTGAACTTGATATTAGGTAGCCCTATCACAAAGTCCTTAGAGACTAATTTGTTTAGCTAATTTAGACTAGCATGACTAAGTCATTTGGGCCACATGAGGGGATCATTATCCAACACACTTAGGTAGGTGAATTCATTTTTTGAAAGAATAGACAAATCTACAATGTAAATATTGTTAAATCTTTTTCCATCCAAAACAATCTTGTCAGTGGTAAGGTTAATTTCAAAGCATTTGGTAGAGGTTAATGCTACAAGGTTACCTCTGTCACATAGTTGTGACACATTGATCAGACTGTATTTCAAGTGATTTATCAAGTATACATTCTCAATGGAGTGCGATTTTGTCTCACCTACCTTTCCAACCCCAATAATCTCACCTTTCTTCCCATTTCCAAAGGATACATTACCTCCCTTTAAGTCCTCAAATTCCTTTTAGCCCACCCGGACAGCCTATTTTTCTGTTGAACAAACCCTTTATTATTTTGATTGGTCTTTTCTTTTGCATTAATCTATTTTTATAATGGCCAGTCTTGCCACAGTGTGTGCAGATTTTATTCTGAGGAAGAGTAAGGTACTTGCTTTTAGGAACCCACTTAGGTGCTTGATTTCCATAGCCAAGTCCTCTTTTGTTGCTACTGTGATGTTCTTGTAGTCGTGAAAGTGCATCAGAAGCCTTGTTCCATTTGCAAGTTCTGTCTAGTTCATGTTTTACCTTACCTGGATCTTCTTTTAAGACTTTTATCTGCTCATCCTTCGTGTACAACTCATCCTTCGTGTACAACTCAACCTTCATTTTTCCTTAGTTTTCTTCTAGGGTGAGATGATGTGATCAGCTTTCTTCTTACCTGTTCCTAGTTTCAGTTTTAAGTTCTCAGACCAAAGTTATAGGACACTGGTGTCAAGTTCAAGAACCTGGTTCTTCAGCTCAGCATTTTTACTATCATTCTCATTAGCCCTAGATTCTATATTTTTTGCACTTGGCTTTTAGGATCACACATTCCCTATACAGATGTTCCTTCTCATTGTTAATTATCTCAGACTCATCAATAAAGTCTAGAAATAGCTAAGACAACCTTTCTTTAGACAGAATTTTAATCTTGTCTTTGAGATGAAGGACACTTACCTCTTTTTATCATCTAATTCTCCGATGGCCATAAGTGCTTGTTCATTTCCAGCTTCATGTTCTGAGTCCTCATCTGATGTTTCTCCCTAAGTAGCAACCATAGCCTTTGTTGATCCTTTGTTCCTTTTTGGTTGAACATGTTCCTTCTTCATGTTCCTTCAGTCAGCCGTTTCCTTCATCCACTCAATTTCCCATTGAGGACAGTTCTTGATCATGTGATCAGTCTTACCACATTTGTAGCAACCCTAGTCTGTCTTTTTCTCAGGAACTTTTAGTTTGTTGAAGGTTGTACCTCTTCAAGTTCCTTTCCTCTCATCAGGTACTTTTTAAAATCTCTTGTGATCATGGCCATTTCATCATCCTCCAGATCCGCACCTTCAACTATCCGAGACCCAGAATTCTTTCCTTCTTGGGTGCATCCATTTTCATTGTTTGCCTTCTCAGTTCATAGGCAGTGAGGTTTCCAATCAGTTCATCCAACTTGAGGGTAGTAATGTTCATTCATTCCTGAATAGCAGTGATTTCCTTTTCCCAAATCACTGGTAAGACTCTTGTTATAATTTTCTCAACCTTGTCTTCTTCATAGATAATTCTCCCAAGAGATTTAAGTTCATTTGTTGGTGTTGTGAAACTTGCGTACATCTCATGGATAGATTCTCCTTCCTTCATACTAAAATTCTCATATTGAGAATATAACAATGTTCCTCTTGATCTCTTTACTTGAGATGTTCCTTCATGAGCCACTTGTAAAGTGTCCCAGATTTCCTTTGCAGTAGTAGAACTTTGAATCCCGCTATACTCATTTGGACCCAGTCTACACACAAGCCATTTATTGTCCTTGGCATTCTTCTCCCATTTCTTCAAATCTTCAGCAATGCAGTCAACTCTTGTCTTTGGTACGTCCACTCATTCATCAGTCTTCTT
Organism: Nicotiana glauca; assembly: GCA_026770625.1. Classification (NCBI taxonomy): domain Eukaryota; kingdom Viridiplantae; phylum Streptophyta; class Magnoliopsida; order Solanales; family Solanaceae; genus Nicotiana; species Nicotiana glauca. Next base: position 7,891 of record MU725954.1, read on the forward strand.
TGTAGTTTCCAGGGGACCATCAGTGACTATGTCCTAGAGTTCATAGTCCTCTCCTATAATGTGATCTCTTATCGTGTTCTTCCACCAAGAATAGTACTAACCATTAAATAGTGGAAGCCTAGCAGTGGATTGCCCTTCCCAGTTTCTAGGTAGTGCACTCATTTTGATAGTTACCTAGGGTGTTAGCCTCTTCAAGGATAACCTGCTCTGACACCAATTGATATTTTAAGTGTCAATACCACACAAGAGGGGGACTGATTAGTGTGCTACCCGATTTTTTCTTAACTGAACTATAGAAGACCCTGGTTCACGAGTGCACACTCTGATCAGACATAAATTGCTTGCAAAATCGCCTTTGCTTTTTTGCTCTCAATTAAGTTTAACATCTGCATATGTGCAATCCCTGTAAAAGATAACAACACTGACATTTAATAGGTTAGTAATTAGAGTTTAATTGGGACTCAATTGCTGCTCTTCTATTATAAAAGAGTGATGATTTCAAACTCTAACACTATCATCATCCTAGATTGTGTTCTCTTAAAATAATGAGACTTTCTCCTATTATCTAATATGTAGCCTTTTCGATTAGATCAGGAGATATTGCTGCTTGATCAGTAGGACATATCTCTTTCACGTGCATCTCACATGTATAGATTGATCATGACTGTGCTTCACAAGATGGACCTGGTCCATGACTTAGTTCTTTTATCATTCTTCAAAACTTCATGTTTTCTTGGGCCAACACCCTCTCCTAACACAATATTCCCCAAGAATGCCACTAACTCTAGACAGAACTCACACTTGGAGAACTTAGCATGTAGCTTCTGCTCTCGCAAGGTTTGAAGCACTATCCTTAAATGTTGCTCGTGCTCCCCTAGGCTACGGGAGTATATCAACATGTTGCCAATGAAGACGATGATAAAGGAATCAATATAAGGCCTGAAGGCTCTATTCATCAAGTCCATAAATGTTGATGGGGCATTAGTCAAGCCAAAGGACATTAACAAAAACTCATAATGACCATACCTCGTACGTAATGCGATCTTCGGAACATCCAAGTCCCAAATCTTCAACTGATGGTACCCCGACCTCAAGTCGATCATAGAGAATACCCTAGCACCCTGCAACAGGTCAAACAAATCATCAATGCATGGCAACAGGTACTTATTCTTGATTGTGGCCTTGTTCAACTAGCGGTATTCAATGCACATCCGCATAGTCCCATCCTTCTTCTTTACAAATAACACTAGTGCACCCCAAGATGAAACACTAGGTCTAACAAACCCCTTTTCCAACAACTCCTCAAGCCTCTCCTTCAAATCTTTCAATTCCTTTGGAGCCATGCGGTACGAGGGGATAGATATAGGTTAGGTGCCTGGAGCCAAATCAGTACAAAAATCAATCTCACGATCCTGTGGCATATCAGAAGGAAACACATCGGTGAACTCTCGAACTACTGGAACTAAATCAATAATTGGAGACTCTACGGTAGTGTCCCGAACATAATCCAAATACGCCAAACACCCATTCTCGACCATTTCTTGAGCCTTTAGGAAAGAGATAACTCGGCTAGATATATCACTGTGGAACCCTTCCACTCCAACCCTGGCATCGCTAAAGTAACAGTATTGGCATGGTAATCTAGGATGGCGTGATATGGCCAAGATGCCCAGGATTATCTCAGAATCAATCATATCAAGCAATATGAGATCTACTCTAGTCTCAAAATGACAGGATGTGACCGCACACGACTGGTAGATTTGATTCACTACCACAGAATCGCCTACAGGAATGGACACATGAACAGAAGTGCCCAAGGGCTCAAGAGCAATAACTAGAAAATGAGCACACAGAGATGACACATACAAAAAAGTAGACCCTAGATCAAATAATACCGAAGCATCTCTACTGCAAAAGAAAATAATACCTATAATGACGACACCTGAGGCTAATACATGTGGCCTAGACGGAAGGGCATATAATATGACTGGAGCGCCGGTTGGATGGCCTCCACCTAATTTAGTAGTAGGTGGATGACCTCTCCTTGCCTGTCCTCCACCTCTAGGATGGCTCCTACCAGTCTGCCCTCCACCTCTAGGTGGCGGGGCAGTCGGCACTGTAATCATAGGCTATTGACCCTGCTGTACTGCCTTGCCCCGAAGCCTTGGGAAATATCTCCTCATATGACCAAGGTCTCTACAGTCGAAACAACCTCGCGGTGCGATGGCCTGCTACCCTGATAGCTGTCCCTGATGGCCTGTAGACCCACTGGAAGAAGCCTGAATAGCCGTTGGACGGTATGAACTCTTCGGCATAGCACTGAAATAAGAATTAGAAGAACCCTGAGGACCTGAATACCCACCGGAGGAACCCTGAATTGCTCGTGGATGGTAAGAACTCTTTGGTGTGGCGCAGAAATAAGGATGTGCCAAAGTACCTCGAGCAGGTGGTAGTGCTGAATATGGGGGCCTGGTAGGCAGTCCCCTACCAAACTGACCTCTACCCCTAGCCGGAGCACCATTAAACTCTCCGAAAAAATCTAGCCCTCTTATACTGCTGCATCTGCTCTCTACCCCTCAGATGGTAGACCTCAATCCTCCGAGCAATCTCTACTACTAACTGATAAAGATTCCCCATTTCCACCTCTCGGGCCATGTTACCCCTGATGCCAGAATACAACCCTGCAACAAACCTTCGCACCCTATCTGCGTCATTAGAAAGTATCATTAAGGCATGGCAGGATAGCTCAGAAAACCTCGCCTCATAATCGGTCATGGACATCTGGCCTTGCTCAAGATGATACAACAACTCTTCTCTCTCATATGGTGGAATATACCTGTCCAGAAATAGTTGCGTGAACTGACTCCAAGTGATAGGAGGAGAACCTGCAGGCCTACCAAGAACATAAGACTGCCACCATCTATAGGCCCTACCCTCTTAGCTGAAAAGTAGTAAAGTGAACCCCATGTGACTCCAATATTCTCATGTTGTGTAGTATGTCCCTGCACCTATCGATGAAGTCGTGATTATCCTCATGACGCTCACCCCCAAAGATAGGAGAGTGAAGTCTAGTCCATCTATCCAACAGCTTTTGCAGGTAACTATCCATTGTTGGTCTTGGATCGAGTATCACTATAGCAACTGGTTGAGCCCCATCCGCATGTAGTGCACTCGAAGTCTGATACACTGCAGCTGCATGACTATAAGCCTAAGCAACTGGGGTCTGTGCTCCCCCTCCTTCCTGTGATGTAGCTGGATATGCTGGAAATAAACCAACCTAATTAATGGTGTCCATGAATCGTAGCATACGACCCATGACCTCCTGGAATCCCGATGCTGTCAAAAAGTCCGCCAGGGTGGGCGCAGTTGCGGGCACTTCATCCTACTCCTCAATAATATGATCTCCTGCACGATCTGCTGGTTGTGCTGCTAGAACAGCTCTTTGATGCCCTCGTCCTCTACCTCAGGTCGGTGCCCTCCCCCGTCCTCTTCCTTGGCCTCTAGCAACGGGGGGAGGGAGCAGCCCCTCCTAGGTTGGGAATGTTTGTTGCACATTTCTTCACCATCTGTGAGAGAATGTAAGAGAGAAATTTTGTGTACCATCCACTACACGATAGGAAATAATTAAAGAGTAGTTTTCTAATACCCTATAGGCTCTCGAAGATAAATACAAACGTCTTTGTACCGATCCACAAGACTCTATTAGGTTTGCCCATGACTTGTGAGACCTACGTGAACCTAGTGCTCTGATACCATATTGTCACGAACCGTTTTCATAATAGGTCGTGATGGCGCCCAACACCATTACCGGGCAAGCCAATGCGGAAGTATAAATAAGTTCTCATTTTACTTTTACTAAATAATTGTAGAAATTTCGTTAAGTTAAGGTTAAAATAAGTAATAACCAATAATATACCAAGATAATTATAAAAATCCCAAAAAGAATAGTCTTCAAATGTGTGTGCCATGACCTGGTATCACAAGTTGTGGGTAACTAGTAGAATATACAAAAATAGTAACTATGTCCTACTATCTGAAATAGAATGGACAGTCAAAAGTAGGAAAGACTCCATCATGCTGCTAATCTACACAGGAAGGGAAGCAGCTCATCGTGGAAGTCTTGGACTACAATCAGGGACACGTACCGGTCTGATAGCCAGATAAACCTGCCTTAAAGCCATTACAATTAAGTACAAAAGTGTAGTATGAGTACACAAATAAAATGTACCTAGTAAGATTCTCTTTTAATCTCAAAGAAGTAGAGACGAGAGGTCGACTTGATACCTACTAGGGTCAAGTAATATAATATGAGATTATGCCAGACATGAAGGTTACAATTAGATAAAAGTCAGAATAATGATTTATAAGTCATGTCGTTGTAATATCACAGTTAATCATTTACAATTCAAACTATTAATCAAGGAAGTCACGAATAAAAATTCACATAAATATCATGCTTACATTATGCCGAGGTCGATGACCCGATCCAACAGGAAAGAAACTGTGCACTGCTAGAGGGTCGAATGGTGCAAACCATAGATGCATCTATTTCTACAGAGGCTATCGGCCCGATCCACCAATATTAATTATCAACAGAAAAATCCAAGAAGGTGCATTTATATTCACATCAATTCATACAAGTGCCAACAATACATATGTTAATTTTTGTTCATTTCTAATTCACTAGCATATCCTAAATGATCATATTAGTAGGAAGGCATATACCGTTTTGCAGATATAGCATGACACGGGCCCTAAACTACCTGGACATTTAGCATGATTGTAGCTACACACGGACTCTCGTCACCTCGTGCGTATGTAGCCCCCGCATTTAATGGCAAATTATACAATTTTTACTCATATGAGGACAATTCTCTTTTACAAGGTTAGAAAGAAGACTCACCTCACTCCAAAGTGCACTTCCAATATCAAGAATGAGCCCGAACTCTAAATTTGGAGAGGAACGATCCGAAACTAATCAAATGGGGTAAGAACTTGTCAATACAAGCTCATAAGATCACATTCCAACTATTAACACTTCCCAACCTTAAACACGAGTTTCCTACAATCCAACCCCGGGCCCACGTGCTCGGATTCCGAAATTTTTCAAAGGAAGTTGTTCTTTGTAACCTAAGGATCAATAATATACAATTTCTACTTCGTTTCACAACAAATTTCATGCAAAAATCAGAGTTTTACCAATACCCTAGGTTTTCCTCTAACCCCATAATTTTACCTTAATCTTAGTGTGTTAACCTACCTAATATACAAGTATTAAACTAGGAATAGGTAGAATAAACTTACCTCAAGATGCTAAGTGGTAGGCTTTTCTCAAAAGCTCCAAAATCACCTAATGGAGGAGTGAAATATGGAAAAAATGACTTAGAATCCGTATAAAATGAAGCTCACTGCTTTAGAGATTTCCGCATCTGTGGTCAGGGGACCGCATCTGCGGTCTTGCTTCTGCGAGCAATAGTCCGCATTTACAAAATTATCCAAGCTGGTTGGGACCACTTCTGCAGTCTTGAAGCCCCTTCTGCGGAGCCGCTTCTACGGTTTTGGGCTTGGCCTGACTTGGCCTCATCTACGATAGGAGGACAACTTCTGCGGTCACACACCTGCAGCTGACCAACCGCAGGTATGGTTATGAAAGAAACCAGATGCTTCAGCCCGTATCAACTTTTCCAACTTCACTCGAGCCTCGTCTGATTGACGCTTGGGGCTCCCGGGCCTCGCCCGAACATACCGATAAGTCTGAATCTATGAAACGGACCTGCTCGATCTTTCGAAACACCCGAAACAATGCTAAATATAAGAATCATCCCCCAAAAACCTATTGAATCAAACTTATCAACTTCAAGTTCTTAATTTTCCCCTAGCAAGCCAAAACACACTTAAACTACTAGGATTGACACCAAATTTTTCAGGCAAGTCTTAAATGCTATATTGGACCTATAATGGGCTCCGGAGCAAAAATACAGTCCCGATACCCATGTGATCAATCATTATTTAGTTTCTATAAATCCTTAGAATTTCAATTTAACAATTTTTGTTAAAAATTCATTAATCGGGCTAGGGACCTCAGAATTCGATTCTGGGCATACGCTCAGGTCCCATATTTTCCTACGGATCCTCTAGACTATCAAAACACAAATCCAGGTCCGTTTGCTAAAAATATTGATCAAAATCAAACTTAGCCTTTTAAGAAAATCTTAAGGAATCAAGTGAACCTATTTCAACCCAAACTCTTCCAAAACCCTAACCAACCATCCCCGTAAGACGTAAATCAGATAAAGCAAGCGCGGGAAGTTTTATTTGGGGGAATGGGGTTCTAAAAAGAAAAACAACCAGTCGGGTCGTTACAATTAGGATTCTCGATAACAAAAACCATAGTCTGGAAGACATGCCACTAATGGCACCACTATCCTTCTTGGATACTGAATCCCAATGCTTCTAGCCCTCTATCTGAAGAATGGATAATATATATTCTTTGGCACCTGAGTATCTCATACGTTGTTCACCTTTACCTTACTTACCTTAAAATATTCATATACCTCTTCTATCTCTTTCTTGAAATCCCTTCTACATAGGCATATTCACATCCACAACTTGAAGTTCTATTATAACACTTGCACCACTGATGCATACAAAATCAAGTAGGAGCTTCATACAGACTTCATACAAGGTTGGTACTCTTCTAACTGGCTTTATCGTAGAGTCGTTATATAAGAAGAATGTTGTACTATCTCTCTTGTACCTCTAATTCTGCAATATTCTCAATCATAATTTCTATAAAAAAAAGTTTTGGGGGTCCAATAATCAGACTCCAAATTTACTTGGTTTGTGTAACTCTTTAGTTTCCTCTTTATTCTGATCACCCTTCATATAAGCTTAATCTATCTTTCGATTTGTAGCTCATAGTATTAGTTTTTACTTTAGCATTTCATGGACATTATTAAATATCCATGATATAATCTTCTAACAATTCAATCATTTGTCTATGACTTGGACTCAATTTTTTCTTTTAACTTATACAGGAGTCCTCTACAACTGTATGATTATCAATATATATGCTGCATAATACACTGAAATATTAAGTGCGTTCATAATGTAAACTAACTCAAGATCATTGATCAAATAATTTCTTTTGTTCCTTCTCAAATTTCTTTAAACATAAGCTATTACTTTTCTTAGTCATTCCTCCCCCTTGTTGTGTGCATACTTAGCTTACCTTAGTGTCCGCACATAGTGGAATTCCATACAACCCATATGACGTTGAATATCACTTTTTGATTTATTTCTTCTTCCCGTTCATTAGCCATGATAGGTGCCACTTTCTTAATGTGTGCATACAATGTTGTTGTGAGAATGTGCTTAGATTGAAGCATTCTTCCTTATTTCCTCAGCTAGTCTTTCGTTATATTACTTAGGGAATACCCTCTAACTCTTGTAAAGCTGTGAGCTTATTACATCGTATATTTAACAAAAATTTTGATGTTCTTCCTCGCCTATAATTATCTGTAATTACTTATCTCCACGCCCTTGTGCTTGTAGAGTTGCTTTTGAACTTAAATTTGACTGTTTCCCAGTGGCACTCTCTTTGTTTTCTGTAACACTCATATTGTACCTTTAACTACCCCAACTCCTATATGAATATTTCTCAAGGATCACGATATCATTATCTACAAGACTAGATTCACTATGGTAGGGTTCACTCTCTTTATCTTGCAGGATCTGTTGATTTGTCTGTATCCTCTTATCTAGCCATAACTAGGCTCTTCCTGAATAGACTATTAACTACTCGTTGGCCCATTTTCATATCAATATTCCTCATAATCTTTCTTAGGTTATTTCCGTTCTCTTAACTTACCTCTCTCATTGGCTCCTTATTTATTAATAACATCTCGGGCAGGAAGCTTTACTTCCTTTTCTTGACACCGTGTTTGTATAATGTTCTAGAATCATAGCATATCTGCATGATTTTAATAAGTGCAATATCAACCCTTTCTTATTTTTATTGCATTATACCTTTACCATTCCATTGCTACTAGAACAACTTACTTCTGACTTAATGCCACATCACTCCATATTCCCCCCTTTAAGAGAGCACTATGATTTAGTGCTATGATGATCTACGTATAGATGTTTTACTTCATCATCATTGGTGACCTTTCACATCATCAATGACCCTAACTCACCTTGCGAAAATTCTTCTGTACCAAAGATAACAAAATCCCTTACACGCGAGGGTGACACGTAGTGTAACTAGCACATACAGTCTCATAAGCTTAACTTTACTCGCATTGCTTGCTTAAGAGAAGCGTCTTCTTGAATGACCATTCTCTAAATTCTCATAAATCTTCTTCTGTTATCCATTCTGTCATCACCGAAACACAATCTAAAATTCTCATGATGTCGACCATTATCAAATCACTCAATCCCTAATTCATGTTTAGTTTATCTTGTTCATCAATCCATACTGATTTCTATTACTCTTGGGTCTAAGATTTCTTTCTGGTAATCATGCTAGATTCACAAACTTATTTCTCGAAAATAGGGTATGACTTTATGAATTGGACTCTTTTTTTGCCTCAAGGCCTATTACTTCTCGTATTTTCCTTCCCTTGTCTATAGACTCTGTACTACTGTCTTTTTGTTTTTTGATCTACCGTTGTCATCCATGTACCACACTTTACACATAATGCTTCATTAACTCTCTTCTTATTTCCATGCTAGCATTTCTGTCTATCACTTTATTCTAAAAATTTAAACAAGATATTCTTTTACTTTCAGCTCCCCTTTGCTCCATCTACTGTCTCGTCGGATTGCCTTACATTCTCTCTCTCTCTACTAGGGATGGGAGCCACACTAAGATAATACTTATCCCTTCCAATCTTCTAGTACTTATCTCTGTATTACTCATATCTAGTTGTACTGTTTTAGAGTGCACCATCTAGGTGTCTCGCAAGGAGTTATATTAGCATAATTACAGTATCCTTCGAAATAGTCAACTAACGCAAACATTGCATCCACCATTTTGGGTAACTCTAACCCTAGCTGGATCCTGATATACCATCCTTCTCTTAAACTATATTTGTTAGCTCCCATAGGGAATAACGTAGATCAGTGTGGCCAATTGTACATACCTCTATTATTGTTGAATGTAACTCATAATGCTTACATCTCAGTTCTTGAATGGTAAATAATGATAATCTTCACTAACTGGGTACCTCGTGCCCTTCTTTATCTTTGCTTCTTTTACTTGTTGAAAATTCGAATCTATCTTCTTAATCTCTCATTGCCGACATAGGGATGGATAGATATTCTTGCCTTAAGTGTCCTTATCAAGAGGCTTATACGTCTTAGTACACACATGATCTACTGAAGACCTTACATTTATCTATCATAGGATTGATGCAAACTCGAGTTCCTCTGACTCAACTCTTCCACATCCATATTGAATCTCTTACCATTTGTCTTTGTAGATGTAGGCATCATCGTATTATGAATAAGAAAGAGTTTAGGAAATTTAGTTCTTACAACTGAACTCTACCGCACGATCTAGAGTAAGAATAAAATGTGACATTCATAAATGCCTTGTAGCCTCCTGCTTATAAGTTTGGTGCATACCACATCCATAATTAAGACTCTACTAGACATGACTTGTAGACTCCCTATGAAAGAATTGCTCAGATACCAAGTTTGGCACGCCTAATACATGAAGAGGTGTGGCTGGTATGCGGTGCCATACTCGGTTCGAGCATACCACTCTGAAAATCTGAACTCTAATGGGATAACCCTCAAATTAGGCCGGTGAGGCCATATTCTCAATCATCTAAAAATAACGCCTTTCTCATTTATGGGGTAAACATACCCAAAAGTTTATATATAAAACTATGCACGCCGACGAAGCTGCCATAAACTTCTACTGATATTAAAAATATACAGGATGCGTCTCAAAGTCTCTAGAGATAATTGAACTATACCATGGTCGGGACATGGCCTCGACCTACACATCAAACTTGTATATATAAAATAGACTCCAACATCTAGACCTGGTATCTTGAGGAAGTAGAAATTACCAACCAAGCTGATGTTTGACTCTATCTGCTAGAAGGGTCTATCCAACTATCAACGAGGACCTGAAGGCATAAAATGCAGTGTCCCCAACAAAAGGGACGTCAGTGCGAAATAATGTACCGAGTATATAGGGAAACAGAATAATCAAAAGATAATATTGAATTGATAATATAATAACTAAAAGTAACTAGGATTCAGAGATAATTTGAAAATATACTTACCTGTTGATATTGACTCAATTCTCTAAATATAGTAAGTAAAATAGGTGTCCAGCCTTATAAGGTTCGGTATCTGTAAATGCTCTGCCGTAGTAGGCTCACTCATAGGCGATCAGCCATACTAGGCTCTGTAACTCGGCCATTCTAGGCTCGCCCATAGGCGATCGACCTTAGTAGGCTTGGTATATAACTCACTATTTGATCGGAGGATACCCAATAGGGGCCTGCCCATCGATTATAGCTCGATTGTGGTAAAAATATTATAATACTGTATATATATATATATATATATATATATATATATAGACTCTTTGCACTCTTGGTTGACAGAAGACAAAAGTAAATTGATTATGAAGTCCCAATAAGGGAGAATGTT
>MU725954.1:24851-53289 GCA_026770625.1 Nicotiana glauca
AAAAAAAAAAAAAAAAAAAGAATATGGTATAACCACAATTGTCTCTTCAACTTAAGTATATCGATGAACCATTCTACAAGAAGAGATAACCACATTTCCCACTTAGATATTATCTTTTTTTTTTTTTTTTTGGTAAATGGAGCATCACAATGCTCGAAACTTAACCAGAATCATTAGAAATGAAAGAAAACTTAACCAAGAAACAACGTTGAGGTATTCTATCCAAACAATATTAAAGTTCGTGCTTCATTCTGTAAATGCATACGTATACATACAATAAATAAATAAGGATGTCGTAGGGCTTCTATAACAATTCAACCCATATTTTATGAATTTGTGAGCAGAATTGAGATTGAGACTTGATATAAGTTCGTATAACCATTTTGGACTTAGTGGCATAGATCAGATTAGGACCCGAAGAGTTGGGGAGAGTTTCGAGCACGTCTTGAAATTGATGAGAGTAGCGGGTGTTCATAAAAATCAAAAAAATCGAACGAAATCAACCAAAAATCGATATTTTTTGGTTGGGTTTGGTTTTTGTTTTGAATTTTAAAAATCGATTTTGATTTGCGGTTTTGGTTTTAATCAGAAAAAACCAAACCGACTATAGGAGTAGTTATTTCAAATTTATTATTACACCTATATATATGTATATTCTATTATACAAAGTTTTAAATTTTTTATGGTAAATGCTAATAGTTTGCACTTTTAATATAATTCCTTACCTTTATATTCTAGTTTGATTGGTAGTTTTCTTTTGTTTAGTGTAATAATTCATTTCCTTAAAAATAACATATTTTTAACTGAATCCTTAAATTATTCATCACTATTGATTCAATTTTCATCAATATATCTTGGTAAATAATAGATTTCTCAAAGAGCAATTGATTTGATAGTGTTACATTGAAAATGTGGCATCCGGAATATGTGTTTGGTAGTGTATGTCGTATATTTAAGAAAAAACCGATAAATAACCGAAAAAACAAAAAAACCGACATAAACTGAATCGAAAATACCTACTTAATTGGTTTGATTTGGTTCTAATACTTGAAAATCTGACTTACTTGGTTTATTTTTTTTTTTAGGGAAAAACCGATCCAAACCGAACCATGAACACCCCTAGATGAGATTTACGAAGCTAGATGTCACGATCCAAAATTCACTAAGGGTCGTGGTGGCACCGGACACTGCTGTCAAGCAAGCCAACCAAATTACTTAATCAAAATCTCATTTTTAACACTTTTGAAATCTAGGATTTTCCTCCAAATTTAGCAATTTTAAAGAATATAGTCTCAAATCAAATCTAAATATACAATACTTCAAACCATCCCAGAACCCGGTGTCACAAGTGCATGAGCATCTACTGACAAGAAAATAAAATACAACATCTATACGGAATACAGTGGATAGGAAGTAAATACAGTACACTAGAAGAGACTGCTCTAGCTGCGGCCGTCTCAAATGGTGCAACTCACCTAGTCCCAGAGTCATCCGTGCTGCTGCACCCAGTAGACCTCTGGAGTTACATATACCTGTGCAACAAAAATGCACAGAAGTGCAATATGAGTACGTAAACAATGTGTACTCAATAAGTATCCTGCCTAATCTCGAAGAAGTAGAGACGAGATGGTCTACTTCAATACTTGCTAGAGGTCCAATAATAGTATACTAAAAGTATGAGGAAATTATGGATTTGTATAGCAGTTCTAACTCACAAAGCGAGAAAACAGGTAAACACTTTCAACAAACAATAAAGGATTTTCAAGGTTTACTTTTCATTATTTTATCAATTTATATCAGGCCATGAAAGGCAATATCCACATTTAAAATTCTCAGGAAACAATATATATCATGCGCAAATCATGCCGAGGTCGACGGTCAGCTCCAACAGAAATATAAATTGTGTACTGCCGAGGGTGGGTAGAATGGCCCGAACCATAGATGCATCTATTTAATCTATCAAGGCGTTCAGCGCGTTCAATAAATAAACACATACCCTACTCGCAAATCATGCATGCGATGCAGGTACACATAAGGATACATGCTCACTCAGTCAATTAAGAACTTATTGGGGAATATTTATCCAAATAAAATCAATTGTCCTTTAACAAATTTTAATAAATGAAGCTTAATCCTTTTAGAAATTCACTTACTAATTCAATTTGATTTAAGCAACTCAAGCTATCAATGGGTTCATAAACAATCCAAGTATAACATGCTTTTGGATCCTAACTACCCGGATAATAGCATAATAGTAGCTACGCACGGACTCTCGTCACCTCGTGCTTACATAGCCCCATAAATAGGAGCACATAATCAATTGTTTCACCTATGGGGACAATTCTCTCTTACAAGGTTAGAAAGGAGACTCACCTCGCTCCGAAGATCCATATTTGGCATCCCACGCCCTTCCGAAGACTCTACTTGATGCACCACGCTCTAAAACTAGCCAACAGTTACGCAAATCCATTAATATATGCTCAATTATTCATTACAATCTAATTTATAGCAATTCCTAACTCCGATCGAAAAGTTAACCAAAATGCCCTTGGGCCCACATGCCCGAAATCCAATATTTTTCGAAGATAAAAACTATCCATGACCTTAGGAACTCAAATATATAATATTCTCTAAATTCCATATCCAAAATCATGGCTAAATTCAAAGAATATAACTTCTAGGTCTTTCTACCAAAACTCCAAATTTTTACCCATTTACATACCAAAATCTATACATAATTGATGTATTTAACTCAAAATAGGTGGGGATAACTTACCTTATCATTGATGATGAAAAACCTCACTTGAAGCTCCCCAAAAATAGCCCAAGCCATGAAAATATGAGAGAAATGTCCAAATATCCGATTTTAAAACAACCATTCTGCCCCAACTCTTTTCGCACCTGCGGCCCGTTGACCGCTTCTGCGGTTCCGCAGTTGTGGCTCCTATACTGCATCTGCGGTCCTTCCCAGACCCCCTCAATTCCGCTTCTGCGAGTCCTCTACCGTAGATGCGATTTCGCATCTGCGGCTCCTCGACCGCATCTGCGGCCACCCTTCACTTTGGTCCAAACCACATCTGCGGCTCCCCTGGCCGTATCTGCGGCCCATTTTCGCAGGTGCGGTTATGACAGCAACCAGCAACCTTCATCCTTCCAAAAATCCCATTTTTGATCCGTTAACCACCCGAAATCCACCCGAGTCCTCCGGGACCTCAACCAATCCGAAAACATATTACGGACTTGCTCGAGGCCTGAAATCATATCAAACAACCATAAAACCATGAATCACACCCCGATTCAAGCTTTATGAGCTTTGAAATTTCAAACTTCTACTTCCGATGTTTAAACCTTTCAAATCACGTCCGATTGACCTCAAATTTTGTGCACAAGTCATATTTGACATTACGGACCTACTCCAACTTACTGAATCGGATTCCGACCCTGATATCAAAAAGTTCACCCCCGGTCAAACTTTTCAAAAACCTTCAAATTTCTATCTTTACCCCAAATGGCTCCAAATTGACCTACGGACCTCCGAATTCACTTCCGATCACGTCATAACTCCAGAATCACCATACGGAGCTATTCATACACTCGGAATGCCAAATGAACATCGATAACACTAAAATGCACTTCAAGACAAACTTAAAAAAATTCTTCCAAAATGCTAACTTCCACAATAGGCGCCAAAATGCTCCCGGGATATCCAAAACCCAATACAGGCATACGACCAAGTTCGAAATCATCATACGAACCTGCTGGAACCTTCAAATCCTAATTCCGAGGTCATTTAATCAAAATTCCAATCCTAGTTTATTCTTTCAACTTTAAGATTCCGAAGCAAGAATTCTCCTTCCAAATTAACTCTGGACATCCTGAAATTCAATTCCGACCAAACGTACAAGTCACCATGCCTGAAATGAAGCTGCCCATGGCTTTAGACTGCTGAATGACGCGATAGAGCCCAAAATGACCGGTCGTGTCATTGCATTCTCTCCCACTTAAATATACTTTCGTCCTCGAACGTGCTGAGAACTACACTGGAGTGGTCTGAAATCGCTGTTTAACTTCTCGTGCACCTTCCCGTGCTACCACAACTCAGTTGAGCATATTAGCTTGATCAATTCCGAACATATTCTCTTTTACTCAAGTAGATGCGCCTTAAAGCCCAATTCCAACATCCGGAACTCAATGATAGGCATGTTTCCAACATGCTCTCATCATATCAATGTGACGACCCAGTCCGTCGTCACGTGACTTACCGCCCCATTTTCCCCATTTTATGCTTCCTTATGTTTCGTTATAGGAGTTTTGGGTGAATGAGTCAATTTGGATTGGTTTTAGAAGGAAATGAGACACTTAGTCTCTTTAAGGAAGGTTTGTATTGGAAAAGTCAACTGGATGTTGACTTATGAGTTAGAGGGCTCGGATGAGATTTCCGGTGATTCGGTTAGCTTCTGGGGATGATTTGTGACTTAGGAGTGTAATCGAAATTGATTTTGGAGGTCCGGTGTAGAATTAGGCTTGAATTGGCAAAGTTAGTATTTTGGCGAATTCCGCTTGATAGGTGAGATTTTGATCCGAGGGTCAAAATGGAATTCCGAGAGTTGCTTTAGTTTCATTATGTGAGTTGGGATATGTGTGCAATGTTCCAGGTCATTCGGATGTCATTTGGTTGGGTTTTTGATCGAATGTGTATTTCAGAAGTTTTGAAGAAACTTAGGCTTGAATCCAGTGAGAATCGATGATTTTAGTGTTGCTTGATGTGTTTTAATGATTGGAGAAAGTTTTAATGATGTTTTAGGATGGGTTTGCACTTTTGGTTGAGGTCCCGTGGGCCTCGGGGTGATTTCAGATGGCCGTCGGGATGATTTTTGACCTGGTGAAATTCTGATGTTGCTGGTATCTGGTGTTTCCGCATCTCCGGAAGAAGGGCCGCATATGCGATTCTGCTTATGCGAAGGTAGGAATACAGGTGCATATTTTGGCCACTTGGGGGATTTCCACAGAAGCGGATTATTTCCGCAGGTGTGGAGTCCTCATATGCGGATAATGACAGCATAAGCGGTCCGTGCATTTGAAGAAGTTCCGCAGAAGCGGATGCTTGACCGCAGAAGCATGGTCCGCAGAAGCGGAACTAGACCGCAGAAGCGGTCCTTGGTAATAGTAGGAAATATGCAGAAGTGATGTGAATTCTGCAGAAGCGGTAACCGCATATGCGTTATAGGGATTGCATATGCGAAAAGGGCTGGACATAAAAGGTTTTAAAGGTTCATTTTTGGTTCCGCGAGCTAAGGTATTATTCTTCCATTTTTGAGCAACCTTGAGAGCTTTTGGACGAAAATTGAAGATGTATCAATTGGGATTGATTGGAGGTGAGTTCTATGATCTTAAAACACAATTATTATGTGAAATTAAACTTCAAATTTATGGAAATTAGGCCTAAAATTGAATAACTAGGGCTTGAGTTTTAAGTATGTCAAATTGGGGTTTGATGGGTTATTTGGGTTCGGATTTGGGAGTTCTTGATATATATGGACTCGTGACGAGATAAGGAATCCGATAATGTTAAATTTTCTGATTTTCGAGAAGTGGGCCCAGGGCTCGGGTTTTTGTAATTTCGGGATTTGTGCCAGTTATTGTTTGTTTTCGCTTAGGCTTTGTTCCCTTATCATATTGTGACACATTGGTTGTGGTTTTGATTAGATTCGACACTTGTGGAGGCCAATTTGAGGGTCAAAGGCGTCGCGAACTAGGGATTTTACCGGTTCAAGGTGAGTAATGATTGTAAATGATATCCTGAGGGTTTAAAACCCCGGATTACACACTGTAGTGCTATATTGAGGTGACTTAAACACCTGATAGTGAGCGTGGGGTAGATCACCATTGGGAATTGTGAATTGGTCCGTCCCGATTGATGATTTTACCGCGTATTTGACTGGAACATATTTGTTATTATCACGATTTAGGCTGATTTCCATATTTGGGCTTGTGCCAATTATTTGAACCTTTCGGGGATTTTTATCACTCTTTCCTCACTATTTGATATACTACTTGAACTCAGTCCTATTGATTATACTATTTTACAACTCAGCCGTTTTAATTGAACTTTGAGACTTAAATGATATTTCCACTGTTGTTTGGGCTGAGCACTACTATTTTATTGATGCCTGAGGGGCTTATGATGTTTTATGGACAGAGTGAGGCCGAGGGCCATTTGTGAGGATATGTTGAGTGACGTGAGGAGGCTTGCAGGCCTCGAGTGTATTGTAAGGAGGCTTTCAGGCCTCAAGTGTTATGTGAGGAGGCTTTCAGGCCTCGAGTATGATGTGAGAAGGCTTCCAGGCCTTGTTTATATGCCACGAGGTGGCTTGATATTGCGCTTGGGCTGTAAGGGGCCCCTCTCGAAGTCTGTACACCAATAGTGAGTCCGGGTACCCATGTGATACGATACTAAGCCCGAGGGCTGATATTGTTCTGAGTCACTGATACCGTGCCCGAGGGGCAGATACTGTTCTGGTAATTGATGTTGAGCCTGAGGGGTTGGTAATATTTTGAGATGTTGACCGAGGGGAGAACTTTTGTGTGTGCATCCTGCATATTTATTTGCCTTTTTTACGTGTGATACCATGGTATTTCTGCCCGAGGGGCAGATTTTTTTGTGCTTATCAATACTAACTATTTTGAAATCATTTCGTAACTGTTGAAAGGATCATTTTCAAAAGAGATTTAAATTGATCCAAGATATTTCTAAAGATTTCACAGTTTTCACTGTTTTTCGCAGAGAATTGTACCCAGCTTCCATATAGCCTGTTGGTTGCTTTACGTGATTTCGTACTGCTCAGCTGTTATTTACCTTTGTTACTCACTGAGTTGGATTACTCACTTTACTCTCTGCACCTCGCATGCAGTTGTGGGTGTCTATTCATCCGGTAGCGGATATTGACTGCGTGGAGGCAGAGTTGTAGAGGTTTAGCGAGGTGACTGCCAGCATTCGCAGCACCGTTGTCTTTCTATGTTATTAATTATTCCTGTTCAGTGTATTTCTAGACTTTTAATGTGGAAATCCTATTCTTATAGATGCTCGTAACTTGTGACACCCCGATTAGGGCTGTGTTGGGTTGTAATTTTGTTAATTAATATCATTAAGTTATATTTTTGCTGTTCATTTATTCTTAACTATTTTGAAAGAGACAAGTTGGGTTAGTTGGCTGGCCTTGTCTTCACGAGAGGCGCCATCACGACCAGTGCGGGGTTGTGGTCTTGACAAGTTGGTATCAGAGCCTAGGTTACTAGGTCTCAGGAGTCATGAGCACGTTTAGTAGATTCTCGTGGATTGGTACGGAGACATTTGTATTTATCCTCGAGAGGCTGCAGAAACTTTAGAAAAACTTCACATTCTTGAATTATTATCGTGCATCTTTAATTCAGCTTGAAAAGAAACTCTTGAAATTCCTTCCACGCGTTTGTATGCGTACGTGAGTGCTCAGTATCAGATGTGCCTTGATGGCTTATGATTCCCCGAGCGAGGGGCGAAATGCGACCTCTGTGAGTTTGATGTTGGGCTAGTCTGGAGGACTTGAGGCCTGTTCTTTGTCTCTGGCTTGAGCACCGAGGTGCTGATTGTGTGAGCAAGTGTTTTTAACTTATATGTTCGGCAGTGTCCCTATTAGTGGAAGTGACAGTTGAATAGCCATGTGATGAGCATGTTAGTACTGCGGGATATATCTATGTAACTTGGAAGTGACGAGGAAGGTCTGTTGGATGATAGATGAACTATTAAGTGTTTGATTTCCATTGTGATTAGATGTGTAGCCCCGAGTGATGGGCGTGTGAAGAATCTATTCATGTCTCCTAGTTGGGAGTGAAGTAAATTTTATGTTGCAGCATGAGTTCAGACTCAGGAAGACTAAGTGACTGTTGACGGTCAATGATGGTGGAAGGTATACAGAAATATTATATTGAGGCAAGCAGGTTTGTTTTCTCCTGCAGAGCGATTTAAAGTAGTGTGATCCCTATGTGTATGCTAGAACATCTCATGTGTAATTGAAAAACACGTGTTTAAATCTGAAATTTTGGGTCGCTTAAGAGGGTGGGCTTAAATGTTGGGGGATGAATGGGAGGTTTGTAGAAGATTTACAGTGCTGTATGATCTATGTTTTCACAAACTTATAAATGATTTGAGTTTAATCTCGCTATGGTATGGTGGCATAAATAGAGTAAAAGTGTTATGAGTTATTGAGTGTATCTTGATCTATGGCTTTGAGCCAAGTGGGGGAGTCTGCTATGAGTAGTTGATTGCATGGTTAGGTGCTATGTTGGTTCCAGTTTGGGTCATGCAAGTAAATTAGCTATGGTTAGAGTAAAGGAAAATTTTGGCAAAGGTTACATTATGCTTCCCGGGGAGTGAGAGAATCACGGGATGTCTTAAGTTGTTATTGGTAAATAATTCTCGGTGCATAGAGTAGGAAGTTGCGTGGTTGTATTAGGATGAGCATTTCATTTTGCGGTATCGGGGTGCCAATGAGGTACGGGTGGTTTTGTTTGTGGGTCAGGTAAATTGCAGTTTGAATAAGAGTGAATGATTTGCGGGAATGGTTCTAATGTGTTCAAGAGTCTTCGTGTATCAATTGAGTGTTCTAAAGTTGCATATGTGGTTAGAAACTGAGTTCATTAGAAGATGTCAAGACTTGTGGTATTTCTATGTTAATTATGGGATTCTACGTATCAGTATCAAGAAAGTAAAGGAAACAGATTTAGATTCACAGGAAGTTCTTTAGAGTAAAGTATTCTGGAATGTGGTGCTTCTGGGAATATGTGAGAGAGTATTCAATGGCTTATGGATCTTAGTCAGTGTGGTTTTATGCTGGGGTCTCGTGTAGCGAACCTGGGTTGAGGAACTGTAGTGCTACAACAAGGGGGAATGATGAATCAGAAGGAAATCTATATAGATGAAGTAGCTTGGTAGTAGACCGAATCGGTATGCAAAGGATATGATTAATTCTTTGTATGTGTTCGAAGTTAGGGGTGCTTATAGGTATTTTGCAGAAATGCTCATGGGTTTTGATGGCTTGCTTAGCTTGGTCTAGTTAGAAGGATTAAGTCCTAGTAGTTTAATTTATGCAAATAGAATCGGGAGAGTTCTTGTTGATTTCTACCGTGGTTGAAGATGTGCATTTTCTACAAATAAGAGAGACATGGGATGTGTAATGATTTATTTTATAGATGGGATCAGTGGAAGTTCTTGACTAGTTGAGCGCGTAGATGTCTATGGCTCGAAAAGGAGATAAAAGTTTTCATGTTATCCTTTTATGTTATGGTATATACAGTATGTTTTATAGGATCGAGACTGGCGTGTGCTAGGTTACAGTTCAGTTCTGGAAGGAAGTTCATAAAACTGTTAGGCAACGGGTAGCCTCGGATAATCAAGGAAATCGTACTGCTAATTGGAAGTGATTTGATGAGAGTATATGTCTTAGAAAAAGGGTAATGTGATTAAATTTACTATGTTTTGATAGTGTTGCGGCACTTTCCTGTTGGATCGCCTTTTGATATTTGAATTTGCTTGACGGTATAGAAGAAGTTTAGAATATCTTATGTGGAATGAATGGATACTTGAGGTGTGATATGTATTCGGACGGTGGAATTTGGGATCAGGTAGGGTGACCTATGTGCTACACGGAATTGGAGATCGGGAGTTCTCATATTCAGGCTATGTTGCGATTCTAGATCGTGTGTATCAGCATTGTCTAGTGACTGCCGAGATTTGGAGGCCAAGTGGATCTTTCTTTGATGGGTATGTTAAATTTTATATATGATATTGGGGTGTTTTTGTGTTGTGTTATTCTGGGCTATTGTAGTGAGATGGCGCTGTTGGCTATGTCGGGAGTACCACGGACTTAGTGGTGATGTTCGACGAATTATGTCCTATTGTGAATTTTATATTTTAAAGACCCAGTAGACGGATGGGAAGGATTTGCCTCCCTTATTTGGGCTCTTATGATGAGTGCTCTATCTTGTGTTGGCTCCGAATGGCATTGTTGAGGGAGGTATTAATTCAACCGTTGTTGAGCTTATCAGTGACTGGGGGAATCTATGAGTTACCTTCCTGTGGTGAGATGTTATGGTTTGTTAGTTATAGGCACATATGATGTGGTTCAGTTGGGGTCTTTTAGTGGGATTCGAGCGGGAAGGTTAAGTGAGCGATGCTTAGTAAACGGCAAATCAGTTATGTCCTATGGAGTTACGTGGTGTATGTGATTTGTTTTCACCGTGGGTGTAATGATTTTCTTTGGTCCTAGACATTAAATTCTACGTGATTGTCAAATTTTGAGCATAGTGACTTGGGGTGTTTCATGTGTAGCAGTGTTTGGATAGTATCGTGTGTTGTAGCAAGGCTACGCTAAGATATGACCTTTCGCGGTAGACTCATGTGTTCTATTTCTATGACGTGAGACGAGTTCTCAGCTTTGTGTTGTGATGGTACTGGTGAGCTTGAGGTACGACTCTTTCTTTTGGGGTCATTTTCATGATTGAGCATATTCAGACCGCTTCTTATCGGTGCATGAATTATAAAAGATGTGCCTTGGGCCGGTATCGATGTGTCATGTCACCAGAGCAGTATGTTGGATTTAAGGGGATTTTAAGGGTCATTAATGAATATGATCGGATTTGATTTCATCTTGTTGGAAGGATAATATCGAGGATTGGCTAATAAATCTGCTATGGTATTATCCAAAAAGGGAAGTGACTTCATGAATGGTTGACCTGAGAAATGGTTATGACTAATTGCGTGTTTCCATTATCATTGGCAGTATGTGAAAGTGTTGGAATGAGAATTTAGCTGATAAGATGTTTCCTATCGATATTCGATTGTTATGTGTAGCTATTCTGAATAGAAGTTGTCTTTTCAAGTGTTTGAGTTATGTGGTATGTCATATGATTGCACTTGAGGTTGCAGGTATGGGTTATTGCAGTTGGTTCGGGACTATTCAGAGTATAGATGTGAGGTTCTAACCTTGTGTGTGATTTCGGAAGTGAAATGTGGTTCAATGATTTATGGACTAGACTAGTTTGTGTGATTTTAGTTAAAATGCATTATCGGACCTATATGAGACAGGGTGACATGGGATCACCCCCGGGTATATGAGACACTTAGTCGCTTTAAGGAAGGTTTGTATTGGAAAAGTCAACCGGATGTTGACTTATGAGTTAGAGGGCTCGGATGTGATTTCTGGTGATTCAGTTAGCTTCAAGGGATGACTTGTGACTTAGGAGTGTGATCGAAATTGATTTTGGAGGGCCGGTGTAGAATTAAGCTTGAATTGGCGAAGTTAGTATTTTGGCAAATTTTGGTTCATAGGTGAGATTTTGATCCGAGGGTCGGAATGGAATTCTGAGAGTTGCTGCAGTTTCGTTATGTGAGTTAGGATGTTTATGCAAAATTTCAAGTCATTCGGACGTCGTTTGGTTAGGTTTTTGATCGAATGCGTATTTCGGAAGTTTTGAAGAAACTTAGGCTTGAATCCAGTGAGAATCGATGATTTTAGTGTTGTTTGATTTTTTTTGATGATTGGAGCAAGTTTGAAGGAAGTTTTAGGATAGGTTGGCACTTTTGATTGAGGTCCTGGGGGCATCAGGGTGATTTCGGATGGCCATCAGGATGATTTTTGACTTGGTGAAATTCTGATGTTACTGGTATCTGGTGTTTCCACATCTGCGGTAGAAGGGCCGCACATGCGGTTCCGTAGATGCGAAGTTGGGAACGCCGGTGCATATTTTGGCCACTTGGGGGAATTCCGCAGAAGCGAACGATTTCCTCAGGTGCGGAGTCCGTTGATGTGGATAATGACTGCAGAAGCGGTCCGTGCATTTGAAGAAGTTTCGCAAAAGCGGATGCTTCACCGCAGAAGCGTGGTCCGCAGAAGTGAAACTAGGCCGCAGAAGCGCTCCTAGGTAAAATTAGGAAGTCCGCAGAAGCGGTAACCGCATATGCGGTATAGGGATCACAGATGCGAAAAGGGCGGGACAGAAAAGGTTTTAAATGTTCATTTTTTGTTCCACGAGCTAAGGTATTTTTCCTCCATTTTTTAGCAACCTTGAGAGCTTTTGGACGAAAATTGAAGTTGTCTCGATTGGGATTGACTGGAGGTGAGTTCTACGATCTTAAAACACGATTTTTAGGTGAAATTAACCTTCGAATTTATGGAAATTAGGCCTAAAATTGAAGAACTAGGGCTTGAGTTTTTAGTATGTCAAATTGGGATTTGATGGGTCATTTGGGCTCGGATTTTGGAGTTCTTGATATATATGGACTCATGACGAGATAAGGATTCCATTGATGTTAAATTTTCTGATTTTTCAGAAGATTACACGGGGCTCGATTTTTGGTAATTTCGGGATTTGTGGCCGTTATTATTTGTTTTCGCTTGGGATTTGTTCCCTTATCATATTGTGATGCATTCGTTGTAGTTTTGATTAGATTCGACATGCGTGGAGGCCAATTTGAGGGGCAAAGGCATTGCGAGCTAGGGATTTCATCGGTTTGAGGTGAGTATTGATTGTAAATGATATCCTGAGGGTTTGAAACCCCAGATTGCACATTGTAGTGCTATATTGAGGTGACTTACACGCCGGATAGCGATCATGGGGTAGAGCACCGTTGGGGATTGTGACTTGGTCCGTCCCGATTAATGATTTTATCGCGTATTTGACTGGAAAATATTTTTTATTATCATGATTTGGGCTTGTGCCAATTATTTGAACCCTTTGGGGATTTTTAACACTCTTTCTTCAATATTTGATATACTACTTGAACTCAGTCCTATTGATTATACTATTTTACAACTTAGCCGTTTTAATTGAACTTTGAGACTTAAATGATATTTCTACTGTTGTTTGGGCTGAGCACTACTATTTTATTGATGCCCGAGGGGCTTATGATGTTTTCTGGACTGAGTGAGGCCAAGGGTCATATGTGAGGATATGCTGAGTAAAGTGAGGAGGCTTCCAGGCCTCGAGTGTATTGTGCGGAGGCTTTCAGGCCTGGAGTGTTATTTGAGGAGGCTTTCAGGCCTCAAGTGTGATGTGAGAAGGCTTTCAGGAGTTGTTTATATGCCACGAGGTGGCTTGATATTGCGCTTGGGCCGTAAGGGGCCCCTTTCGGAGTCTGTACACCCCAGTGTGCGCGGGTACCAATGTGATATGATACTGAGCCCGAGCAAAAATAAGTTATATTTTTGTTGTTCATTTATGCTTAACTATTTTGAAAGTGACGAGTTGGGTTAGTTAGCTGGCCTTGTCTTCACGAGAGGTGCCATCACGACCAGTGCGGGGTTTGAATCATGAAAATCAATAACTACACGTTGTACCTAGATGTGACCTCATAACTTTGCTAAATTCACAACTTGCACCACTTTACTCATAGGACCACAATAACTTTCTCTGATCAATTAATCGAAATTCCACTAATCTGAGGCTCCCATTGCACCTCATGACCTACATAGGTCTTGCTCTATTTCTTACAATAACACCATGACGGAAGAGATGTGTAGAAATTCATAAGCAATTGCTGAGTCAACAAATCATTGGGTTTATACACCTGACAAAAACCATCACCTTATTCAGGACCAAATAATGGTCGTTGCACCCGTAATATACTTCATATACTCAGATTGCACTGATCCTAAATCCAAAAATCACGTCTCACCCAGTATGAACTGCTCAGGAAACAAGCTATCCCGGCATGACCAAAAGTCATATGATGCCACCATGTGCCAATAGGCTACCAATTATAATACGATACAAAAAGGAAAATGGACTCTGAAAGGTATTTTAATTACACCGTTCGCGAATCATAAATGCGACACGGGCGCACAACTAATATGAGCTTCCTTAAGAAAAAAAGGAAACAGAACACAATAAACAGATATGGGGAACTGTACTAAATATCATGCTCTTGCGACGCGCAACCCGATCCAAACAACATAACCATGGCGGCGTGCCACCCGATCCAAATAATATACCCATGGCGGCATGCCAGCCAATCCACACGTAGAACTCACATAAGGAGATATACATCGAGCTAAATTGCTCATTACAAAAAGATATCAAATTTTGTCATAAGCACGCTAAGTGCATAATACCATCCCTGAGGGGACATATAGCGCTATAAGCTACAAAACTCAAGCACAACTGAGGTGCGATATACAATCTGAATCTTAAGAGCCATTTTGCTCATAATACTTCATTTCTATGTGGATCCTCAACACATAAACAATTTCTCAAGACGTCCCACAACTCACATGGAGCAATATATCACAACATGAAATATCTGATAATGAAATAACACCCTGACTACTCCATAAGGAGCGCATTACTGAAATGAACACAACTGGCCTGACATAAAGCCCATATTCACATTTAAAACCATCCACCGACCTCAAGTCGATCCTGATCATATCAAACTAATCCAATAGCCTTTCAAAGGTCCATACTAATTTCCCTCTTCTCATAACACACAAGAACAACTGCCATAACCGGAGTACTCATCCATAGTCCACAAATAAGTAACTGAGTGCCCTCCAGGCATATATTCTCAATTTAATGACATTATCGCAAACCTTCATACTTGGTTTAAATCTTTAATCATCCAAAACTCTTTTTCTGCTCATCCAAGATCGTGACATCCTTGACAACACCGAGCTGCAACCTTGGTCTTCACTTTAAATTCCATACTACTAACTGCACCCAACATGCCAATATATGATAGAACATGCTTTTCATTATAACTCCGGAACCACTATTAGGTTAACACTTCATCATATGAAAACTTTTCACTTAACTCACTTCAGGAGATCCATAGTATAACATAGGTGAATTCTCATAACCATAGAATATGCAAATCTCTAAGTAGTGGTCCAAGCCACCATAGCCCTTCTGGAATCTGGTTCCACATAACAAGCCATAACTGTAGAATGCTTCTGAATAACATCAATTACGACGACTAACAAGCCTCATACACACCACCACATATCACTTTCATAACTCAATCACGCAGAAAGAGTTGATCTCGACCACCAACATGCCAACTAAATTATGGCTAACCAATCTATCTCCTTTCGATTCACCCCGATTTCCTTAGAAATAATACTAATTCTATCCAACACATAACATAGTCCATATGCACTCATATCGAGTGACCTTGAATCACGAGAACATGCGGTTTCAAATCCCATGAACCACATTGTACCTCCCAATCGCCACATTGCAAGTCAAAACATCATAGAACATTCTGGGCACCTTCTTATAAGCTGCTACCAAGCTTGATTCTTAACTATACTTATAGGCTCGACATCATTAGGTACCACTCTTTATCTTTTGAGTTTCACTAGAACCGTTGTTGAGAGCCACCCACTCTGACTTGGCCCCGAATATAATCAATTCCATAAATCTTCTAGCACATGGATGCCCTAGTGGTGAACCACCTAGCAGAATCACTTCCTTAGGAAACCGCATCTCTACAAAGCACAATCCTGAATCATCCTCCAAGTTTGAACATGGGCCAATAAGACCAATGATAGCCCACCTTTAGTACTTCCTTTGCTTAATTTACCACTCATGGTCCTTTCCCGTAGCTGAAATAGCCCATCGATATGCTAATAGCCCAAAAATCTCACAAGTGGTTAACCATGCAACCCGATCATAAGCGGTGAGACTCTCCCACTTAGTATGAAGCCGTTGTTTCAGAAATTTGGAATTCACCTGTCCTCTTTATCTCTTACTGACATAACCTCATGCAATCAACTGCCAAAGTTATCGAAATCTTTCTGTAAAACCCCTTCTTATATTCTGAATCCACAAACATATTTGCACAATCGATTTCTGTGCTATATAACCAATAACATTTTTCGTAGAAGCCTCGTCAACCACGCGACCTCTAACCTTCTCACTTAGGTAAGCCACCTAAACAAGATCTCCCCGGCATCTTTCGACGTCGCTGCACGGGGTACGATCACTACGACATCGATACACATCCTGAGTCTGAGCTCACTCTCCAACTGCACAAGTCCATTTACCCCCTGTGGACATCATTTAAATGTGTGGCAACCTCCTTCCATTCAAAATTATGTTGCATCCTGCTTAATTTAAGCGGCTCCTTCCCATTATATTAAATCTCCTGCCGCACAAGGATCCCTACTTCAAATAAGATCCGTAGACCCCAATAACCAAGCATTAATATTCTCAAATCTCGCCTAACCCTCATTAAGGTATGTGGTCATCCCACTGCAAAGTCCATATGCAACTCCGCCACTTTCCCACTTTGGGAAAACTCACTTCTTTAATGAACTACTCGACATGCGCTTCCTAAACCTGGCCTTTTAGAAGCTTAAAACTCCGCTTGACACTTCCCACATGTCTTTCTCATTTTTTGCTGTTCAGTTGTTGCCTTAATAAAATTTATACCCATAGCACTTGAATCCACAAATTGCTACTAGATTTAATCTTTTCCGAAGGTCATTTTCATCGAACAACCAACATTAGAAATACGGATTCAATCCTGAACCACCGCACCATGCGATATTTGACGGTTGTACCTCCGATACTATTTCACAATATCTTGTCCCAAAGGCGAAATGTAAAAGATCATAACACCAACAAACTTAGTACGTTCAATTAGGACAACGACATCCCATCATAAAAGGAAACTCTATAATGCTTGCAAATACTATGTCTCATTACTTTCACCAGCCAACATCTGACCATCCTTAGATCCATTGTCTTTTCCCTCCCGGGAATTAAATACTGAATCTCTTGATTATGCACTGAGTAAACCCCCCTTCATGTTATTCACTACCTTGACATGTGGGCAAAACACCCTACCATCATATTACTACTGCACAATATTCGTTCATAAGCATCATGGCAACGTGTGCCTAACGTCAAAGCTCTCAAAAGTACCGTTACGGAGCTGAAACATTAGAATATCCTTCCATAAGGTGACGATTGTTGATACCCAATTTTCCCTAAGTATTTTATATACTCAAAATATTCTCAAAATAGCATGTACATGCATGTATAAGCATGCCCAAGAGTTTTGGTATTTTTCCTTATTTTTTAAATATTTTAAAATCAATTTGTTGTTTATTTTAATACTACAAAATTCAATAATTATTTCCAGACTATCATTTTTGGTGAATAATTTGCTTTTATTCTTATAATTACACCAAGATATAATTAAGCTAATTTTTGCATATTTTTTATGAGATTTATTTGGTATTTTTAAAGCTAAATTACTATAATTGCAATTGTAGCACATTTTCGATTAATAGTGTTTTACCGATAATAAAATTATGCCCAGTATTTTTAGACTAACATTTGTATATTATTAATCGATTCAGTGCTTTTAATTTGATTTAAAGTTATTTTAACTATTTTTATAAAATAAAAGGGGAAAACTGGCTATTTTACATTTAGCCTCATCTCTTTGCAATTTCAGCCTATCAACATTTCAATTTTAGCCTTCGAATTGGCCCAATCCCAACCCCATTTGGACCGGCCAAATTCTATTTTTACCCAACCATTTAACTCATTTACTAACCAGCCCAGATTATCTTTTAATCCAGGCCATTGATCATTTTGATCAACGACCAGGATTTCCCCTTTCCATTTTTATTCACCAACTACACCCTAATTCCCGTCATTTCGTCTAGTCCGCCGCCCTTGAATACTCTCCACCCCCAAATTCTCTCGAAGGTTCTTCAGAACCCTAAGCATCTTCGACCCTTTTTGCCACCGTACTTCCACCGGAATCCATGGCTTCTCAGTCCATGGGTGGCCTGTATTCACCCCCTTCCACCATTAAACAATGGTTGTTCGAAGCTTCAAGGTCTAGCCTCGATGGTTCTCTTCCAGACTTTCTTAGATCTATGGTTCTATGGCCTCTCCGGCCATACTCCGGCATATTCAAGCACGAGAAGCCTGATTCCTGACCTCTTCGAACCAGGATCTAAATTTTCCAAGCCTTTCTTTTTTTTTCTAAGGTTTTCCTGAAACCCTAAGCTGTTCGAGGTTTTTCTCTGTTTATTTTCTTAGATCTATGGTATGTTTGTGTTCTAATGGACCTCTAAACTGTTTTTCCCAAATTTTCTTTTCAAAATCGTTTATTTTCGATTTATGGTTTCTGAAAGGTTTTAAAAAAATAAATATCTTCTTGATTCTTGTTGTTCTTTCCTTTATGTATGATTATCTATATATGCTCATATATTTTCTTTTACTGCGCGTGTGTTGTTCTTCTGTTTCTTCTTTTTCTACTGTACATGTTACCCCTGTGTTCCATTACTGTATTTTCCACTAAGCTCTTAGTTCTTTATTTGCCTTTACTGGACCTTTGTTTGAATTATAAACATGTTTCATCTACTGTTTCTTTAATTTTATACTGACACTCTATCTTCGAAACTTTTTTAAGTATCAAGCTTCTCTTAAAACATGTTCTTTATGTCAGCTTTTCACTATGTTTTTTTCAAACCTGCATTCATGTCTGAATCTGTTTCAATGGTTTGCATTCCCATCTCTGTATCCGATTCGAGTGGAAAACCCTAGAATTTGGGGGTTTCTTTGGCAAGTTCACTTATTGTGTTTGGACCAGGGTTCTACTTTGAAACCCTGAACTCTCAGACTCATTCAGAGTTTATAATTGGATTGGAAACTCTTTGTTTATAACGCTGAACTTTTCTATGATAGTCTTTTCTAATCAGCATGATAACTTCTTCTTGTTTGATATTTGTGTGCTTTATATATGAGAAATTCTTGTATCAAAAAGGGTCTTGCAAACTATAGATTGATTTCAAATTCTTTTAGTAATGTTTGATTGATTGTTATTTGATTTTCCTTAAGTAAAACTCGTGCCCTTGTTTTCGAGACATGGTTCATTCGAACAAAGCCTGCAATTTTATTTTTACTGACTGTTTGATTGATTCTCTTTCCTTATTTTTCATAAATCGTGTACCACTGGACTTTTCCTTAAATAAACTCCTATGCATTTACCCTTTTTTGTACTACTTTGGAAATTTTTTGATCAAATTCTTTCCTTATTTATTTTACCCATTTGAAATCAGAATCCCTAAATAAAGGGGAGCCTTGTGTGATTAATTTCTTGCCTATTTCTGCTTCTTTCATGCATTATAAATACATGACACAATTTTTAAATACACACAAAATTTTCTAATCACCACAACTCTCTTCTAAACTTGCATTCGTGCTTCTGGAGTGCAACTTTGCTTCCCTAACTCTACTGCTTCTCCCTACTTGCTCCTTTCTGAAAACTAGTATGCCTTTCATTCAAAATTTTTGCCTCATCCCTATATGTTTATTCTATAGTTTCATTTTTTTTGTCGTTTGTTGTTCATGCTTCGTGGCTCATGCTGTGTTTTGCATTCTTTGTTTCTGCTTTCATTTGAGTCCCTACCCTCTAACCCCCTTTATGTGTTGAGTTGAAACCTCAGCCTTACAGTATCCCAATTACTGCCTAGGCCATGGCTTGACCATCAATAGGTCCTGGACATTCCAATGTCTATCTAGTGGACTGGTCAGGGGTGTGCTAGCATTCTATGTTGCTGAGCATGACCCCCAAACTGCCTTGACATCCCTTAAACCCCTCTATTGCACTTACACTTGTTCCTAGACTCTAAGTTCTGCCTTCTCTAATGAGACTTGCCTTGGGACCATGAGTTCCCTCTAAACTTGGGGCATTGGAGGGCTGGCCCTTCCACACCTCACTTTAATCCAAGTTCAGCAATGATATCTGGGTGTGAGCATTGCCTGGAGTTCCTAAAACTATTTGGAAATTTGACACATCCCGGATAAGAGAAAGGCTTTGGAACCTGATCTTGGCATTTGGCTCATATAATATTGTTAGACCTTGGGTTTGAATTAGGCTCCTTGGATGTAGCTTAGGAGTTCTGATTGTAATTTTATTTCCTGTTTTCGATTCATCTTGATCTGTAATAAAGTTTTGTAATAACCTCTGGGGTGATTAGTGAAAAGGGAAGGGTAACCATGTATGCAAAAGGGGTAGATATCATGTCTATAGGAATTTTCATGCGTAGATAACCTGCCTATAGGGGTTTCTAATTTCATCATCCTCATATGTAGATATCATGTCTATAGGAATCTTGCATTCTCACATATAGATGCCATGTCTACAATTATTTTTAAAACTGGATTGTGCATATGCATATAGAGAATATGCCTATAGGTCTTTCTGAATCCTGTATATCCACTTCTCACTAGGCAAACATGTTTATAGGTCTTACTAACCAAAAAGTAATCAGATGTCATGTTCATCCTGCATTTAGATGTCATGCCTATAGGGTTTCTGCATTTTTATTATGTCTATAAATGTGTTTTAAAGCCAACAAACACATAGAAATATGCCTATAGGAGTTAATCAAATCTGAATCGCCTCACTCATTTATAAGTCTAAAACTTGTAGTAATAATGAACTACCAGTTACAAAACTTATGGTCATTTGCTAAAACTCGCCTTTCTTCAATAACTGACAACGTTTTCTTTAATCAGTATGTATTCATTTTTCCTTAAACCGGTAGATGCCATGTCCATAGGTCATCACGTAGGCAAACAAGGATGTAGTTAATTAATTGCACTGGTCTTTGATGAGTTGCATGCGAGCCTAACGTGAAGTTCTTGCCTGAAAGTATGTAATGAACCAGCCTGCCTAATGTTAAGCATAAATTTTGACCTAATCAGTACATGTAAGACATGCTATACTACATGATTTTCTTTGATTAAAGGATGTTTATCTGAGCCTTAATTGTTTATGCTCCCATAACTACTTTCATGTGTTTTGCTTGACGTCTTAGTATTTTAACCTTTTAAACCTCTTAAAAGCCAAGCTTCCTCACTATAGGATTAATAGTCCTAATAGCCTCTAGGAGTGATAGGTGGGACGGGTAATATCATGCAATGAGCAAACGAGTCTATTTCACGCATAATACCTTAACGGGGTGGGAATGGTAGACAAGGAGATGATGATCACACGATAACACTATGTCTAAGATTGGTTACCGGTGTTATGTGGATAATCCATGTGATTTATAAACCTAGGATCCCTTTCCTTACATAACTTTGCTTATTATCAATAAAATCCTATCTTTCTAACTCGTCAAAACTCTTCCTTAAGTTTTACTGCATTGTTCCTTTCTTCCAAACCCTTCTTCTTTGTTTATTAAATGTTTCAGTTAATTTTTTTTGCATTTAGACCTTTCCTTAAACAAATTGTAGATCATCTAGACCTTGACCCCAACATACTTGTCATATATCTATTTGCAACCCTTATGTGTAAAATTATTTGTGTATCTATTTGCATTAAAGTCGCAACATAGGATCGTCGGGAACCACACTAGTGGATCTTGAGGGGTCGCTAACACCTTCCCCTCGAGATAATTTCTTGCCCTTACCCCAACTCTGGTTTTCCAACTCAAAAACCCTTAGTGTCCTAATGCACTTAATCATTAGGTGGCGACTCTTCAATTCCAAAAACTAATTTCCCAAACAGGAATAGAGTTGTCCTCCCAAATGTCGTAAACCCGATTTCGCTTTAGGAAAAGGGGGCGTCGACAGCATGGTGACTCTGCTGGGGATTCATTAGGCTTTTACCACTAAAAGTTATATGTGACTTCACTATTTTCTTTATTGCTTTATTTAATACCTTTATTCGAAACTGACTTGTCTTTTGTTTCTTTTTTTTTTCTTTAGCGCTTCATTTACTATTTTCCTTCAATACCGTTGTAATTTTTGAGCAATTATTGTAATCATTATGAACGTGAAAATTTGTTTCATTCTTGTAATTGCATCTTCAACATCATATTCCACTCGTGCCAAACAAATACCATAGAAACGCTTGATGAGTGGTTGTGCTCTTCCAATATTATTATCCCCTAAATTCCGACAAAGGCGTATTTACGGTAAAACTAGTCCATCAGCGGTGCAGTCGACGCTTCTGTGCCTTTCCCTCTTGAGTTGTCCTCTCAAGAGTATTGGTCTAGCACCCCATAGAAACCTTATTCTGGTCAACTGTTCATGCATCACTGTCAAACCTAGTCGAGTCAGTTATGTTTTCCACATAATGACTCTTAAAGATAACCTTATCCAAAGTCCATTGGGTTCCCCTGCAACGCAAACGGACAATGCCAAACTCTGTGCATTTATTTAGAGAATTAAATGTTATTTATGCCAATTATTCATTTAAATAGTTAAGTCCAGCGGGGGTAAGGGAATAACGCTTTATTTTGCAGGAAATAAAACATGAAATCCCCAGATTCAGCATGGTAACCAATATCCAACCAAGGTTGCTAAGATGGTGGGAGGACCTTCATTTCAGTGACCGGACACTTGTCCGCAAGTATTTGGGAAACTTACCCTCTTTTCTTGAAATTTTGCCAGACAACAGAATCATAGAGGCTGCGACCGTATTCTGGGGCAGTGATACGTCGATATTTCAATTTGGGGGCCTTGAAATGACCCCGCTACTCGAGGAAATAAGAGTGTTAACCGGTATTCCTTGGGAGACTCGGGGTTTTGCTCATGACAGAAAATCACAAGGGTAAGGGTTTCTTCAAAATGATGGGGTTTGAAGAAAAATTCAGATTTGACTTGTTTGAACGACTCCTATATTCCTTTCAACTACCTGTACGAGAGGTACGGTCATAGCAAATCCTACCGGATCTATCCAGATGAATTCACCCTCACATCATTAGGACATATCCACAAGAGAGTTTTTCGTCATCGTGTTCTGATTCTTGGGAATGATAGTGTTTCCTGTGAAGAAGGCTAGGATCTATACCAGACTAGCCATGGTCGCCAAGACACTAATGGAGGGGTTTGAAGGGCAACGTTTCAGCATAGTGCCCATGATTGTTGCGGAAATCTACCGAGCTTTGGGAAATTGCCAACAAGGGGCCAATCATTTTGAGGGTTGCAACTTATTACTTCAACTCTGGCTTATAGAACATCTACAAAAGGGCCGATAGTGTCAAGAGCTTCCGTGAAGTCCGTGGAATGATCGTATAACCTTTCACCATCCCAACAGAATGAACTATATGCCTGACATGTTTGCTCGACCGGGGGATGCTCGAGGATTGGTAGAGTTGTTTGAAAACTTGAAAGAAGACAAGGTGCAATGGATGTTCGAATGGTTCCCCACTGGAGAGTTCATCATTCGCTCTCGCAACGCTCCATTCCTTATACTCATTGGTCTGAGGGGAATATATCCCTATGTCCCTCTCCGAGTCATGAGGCAGGCAGGGAGAAAGCAAGTTGTACCAAAGGTTGAGAAGATGAGTCCTTTCAGGGCTGATTTCCAAGACGAAGATAGCCCATACAAGTGTCAAACTCAATAAATGTGGATCAACAAGATCATCCTAGAGAAGGATTCCATAGAATCGGATAGATATCATACCGGTTACACCTCATACTATCTAGGTTGGCTAAAAGAAGATCATGCTGGGTTAGGACAGTCCGGGTCTGTTCGAGGTCACAGGGTCATCGACGAAAAGGCTGGGATACAGGTCAAATACAACCAGTTGCGCAAAAGGCTCAGAGGAGTGCGAGAGTGAGCATCATGAGATTCAATAGGCAAATCAAAAGTTGATCGAGGAATGGAAGGATATGGCTGTCAGAGCCAACAAGCGCTTAGGGCATTTGGAGCAGGGGTTAGTAGAGCTGGAAGGGAAGTTCATCCAGAGGATCAAGAGTTTCCAAAACGTTGAGGGTAATGAGAAGGACATTTGGATAGGGCTTATCTGCTGCTGGGATTGCGTGAGCTTGTGACGTTGTTCGATGGAGCCAAATATGCCGAGTCTGGGGAAGGTCCTTCTCGGACCAAGTAGTTAGGAGTTTCTTTTCTTTTCCGCTTTGAAATGTAATAAGGCCAATGGCCATTAGTGATATTTTACTTTATGCAATTTTAGTGTCATTTTGGGGTTCGTCTTATTTTTATCAATAAAACGAGGCATTTAGCATTATGAGTTCTCCAAATCAACTTGTCTCTAGGCCTACCTCAGGAACAACGAGGTACCCAATTTAGGATACAATTTATATTCTTGTACTATTTGTTTAATATTGCAATATTTTTTCATAGAATCCACACTAACTTGTTACCTTTTTGTTGTTTTTACTTTATTTTTATTCCCCTCCCCAAAAGGTTAGTTCGTGCATTCTGGCATCATCATCCTACTCCACAATATCTAAGGGTCATCCACCTCTTCCTCCTCCAAGTCCTATCAAAGCAAGAGCAAAGCAAAGATAGAGAACGACTCAGCTTAAAGGGTAGAGGTTCCTCATGGTGTTTAGGTATCCAGAGAAAGTGCCGCTCATCTAGAACAAAAGTTACTGAAATTTCAAGAAGAACTTGACCAAATTCGGAACTTGGCAAGTCTGTTGTTCTCCCTCACGACCCCAGACATCAACCTTCCCAATGCTCAACACCCCATACCTCCACAGAACATCCCAAAGCCACAAAAATAGCCCGCTACTCATTGCAACACATATCTCAACAACAATCCACTTCTCATCCCTGAACCGTCAAATGATCATCCCCGCCACACTCCCATATGTGTGGAAACCATGCCACAATACACTCAACCCATTACAAACACACCAGAGTCTGATGACAAAGACTCTCTCATCAAGGACCTAGCAGCCGAGCTCAAGAAATTGACTAGCCGAGTCCAGGGTGTTGAAGAAAGCAAAGGCATTGAATGGCTGAATTATGAGGATCTTTGCATTCAGCCACATGTCAAACTCCCAGAGGGGTACAAACCTCCCATGTTCAAAATGTTTGATGGTTCGGGGGATCCTAAAGTCCATCTGAGGACATTTGTGATAAACTGGTCGGCGTAGGAAGAGATGAGAAGATATGCATGAAACTCTTCATGAGAAGTTTGAAAGGCGATGCACTATCTTGGTACATTAGCCAAGATCCCAAGAAGTGGACGAGCTGGGTTGGAATGGCATCTGATTTCATGGACAGATTCAGGTTCAATACAAAGAATGCACTAGATATCTTCTACATCAAGAATCTTAAAAAGAAACCCACTGAGACATTCCGCGGGTATGCTACTCGGTGTAGATCTGAGGCTGCTAAGGTTAGGCCTATTTTAGAGGAACAACAAATGAACCAATTTTTCCTCCGAGCTCAGGATCCACAGTAATATGAGACGTTAATGTTGATAAAGGGCTAGAAGTTCTCCGATATTATCTGTCGACGCCCCCTTTTTCTAAAGAGCGAAATCGGATTCACGATATTTGGGAGGAAAACTCTTTTCCCACATTGGGAATTGGGTTTTGAGAGTTTGGAGAGTCTCCACCTAATGATTATACTGCATTAGGACACTTCAAAAGAAATAAAGATAAAAAACCAGAGTTCGGGTAAGGGCTTGAAATTATCTCGAGGGGAAGGTGTTAGGCACCCTTCAAGATCCACTAGTGTGG
Organism: Nicotiana glauca; assembly: GCA_026770625.1. Taxonomy (NCBI): domain Eukaryota; kingdom Viridiplantae; phylum Streptophyta; class Magnoliopsida; order Solanales; family Solanaceae; genus Nicotiana; species Nicotiana glauca. The sequence goes on from MU725954.1 coordinate 50,361, forward strand.
TTCCCAACCATGCTACAATTGTGACTTTAAATGCAAGCAAACAAATAAACAAACAAGCATTGCAAACATGGGAAACGGTTACAAATAAGAATGTGAAAAGGATTTAGAAGTGCTGAAATTTGGAAGGAAATAATTTTTTGTGATTAAAGAAGAGATACGCAAGTAAAGGAAATGGGTTAAATAATTGGTACAAGTAACTTAAAAGAAGTACAAGGAACGGAAGTTAAAGACTGGACAGCTTTTAAAAATTCTGAAAAAATTATTAAACTAATAAAGAGGAGGAGGGGGGGTCCTAAGTTTATACAGTACATGGATCATTCTCACTACACCGGCACCTGATTGTACGCATAGTGTTATTGTGTAATCATCATTTCCATGTCTACCCTTCCCATCCCGTTAAGTTATTGGAGCACAAAATGGTATCGTTTGCCTATTGCATGCTATTACCCGTCCCAAACTATCACTCCCGAGGTTTTAAGAATTCTAATCGTAAAAGGGGAAGAAAGGGATGGGTCCTTTATGGAGTTTAAAGGACAAAAATTCTAATCGGCATTCAAAAAACAAGTAACAAGTAGGGGGAATGAACAAACAAACAGGCAAGGCTCACATAAACCCTATAAATCAGATAACATATAGTTTGGCATGCCTTTACACATACTGGTTTGGTCTTTAAAAATTAAAAATAGGCGGATTGGTTCAATACATATGTTTAGATAGGAAGCCCACATTAGGCAACTTGGATACAGTTGTCAGGTATTAAGGTATTTTAAGCGAGTGATTTTAAAAATACTGGTTTCGGAAAAGTAGTCTAATGCACAAGAATTTTGAAAAAAGAGTAAGGACTACAATAAATTGAGAAATGAGTAAAAGAATCATCAGATTGTTCGAGCATAAACACAGAAATGGTTGCGAGAGAGTTTTAGAGACAGATATATCTAAGGAAAAGTAAGATGCAGAACCGTTTAAAAAAAAGAGACAGTTTCAGGGACTGAGTAAAACGTTTAGAAAACTGTATCAGAAAGAGATGCAGATTTAAAGAACTTAAAAGTATACTGGTTCAAAGGGTTTTATTAAAAGATTGGGGCTTTTGAAAACGTTACTGAATTAAGAAGTTTAAAGACCAATTAACAGACTCTTATTGCTTAAAACGAATCAGTCGAGTTTGATGCAAAGTCCTATAGGCATGGTATCTATTTTCGATTTTTTAAAGCCTGTTATTGAACTTGTAAAAGATGGTTGTGTTAATTAACCCTACAGTTTGCCTAATGCATATGCATTCATTATAGGAATGATTTCTATATGCATTGATTACATGAACGTTAAGTCCTATAGGCAAGATCTCTAGTGATTTGCAATATTATTAAACATTAAACCTTATAGGAAGAATTTCTAGATGACTTGCAGAATAATTAAACGTTAAACCCTATAGGCATGGTATCTATGGTGACTTTGAATTAGAAATATTGAACAATCCTATAGGCAGGATTTCTAGTAAGAAAATTAAAGTCCTACAGTCATGATATCTACCCTTTATTGATGGAAGAAAGTAAAAACCCCTCCCACACCCTTTTACTATATTCCCAAAATTTCGTACAAAGATTATTACAAACTCAATAAATCAAACTGGAAATTAAAGATACATCAAAAGCTAACAGCTGGATCTAAGCAGCCTAATTCAATCTTGATGTCCAATAACATGTGTTTAACCAACTCCGGGATCCAGATTTCCAAAGCCTTCTCTTTATCAAGGGTGTTTCCAAAGTTCCAAGGAATTTCAAAAATTCCCTACATTGGTTACACCCAAGATACCCGTTTAGAATTAGAATTGTGTAGTGCGGAATAGCCAGCCCTCAGGCATCCAAGTTCAGAGGGAACTCCAGGGTCCCAAAGCATGGCTTGCAAGAGAAGGGCAGAACTTAGAACTAGGAGTAAGTGCAAAGTGATTGGGGAACCATAACAAATGGTGGTCATACCCAGCCATAGGTGCAGACTAGCACACCCCTGACCATTTATTTGGTCAAACAAGTTAGGAGAAGACCCTTGAGTGTCAGACCTGAGTCTGAATGATGATTAGGACACCACCAGACCCAAGTCAGGCTCAACACATAAAGGGGAAAAAGGGAAGTGGGAATTCATGTAAGCACATTAATGGCAGGAACATGAGGAAGGAAAGCATAACAAACTAAGAAATAAACACATGGTGAAGGAAAGCATAACAGAATAAGCATTAAACACATAGTGAAGGGGGGAATTATTTAACTAAGAACATACCGGTTGCGAATTAAAAAGAATGGCAGAGTAAGCAAGCAGCAAGAAATCAGCAGGAGCAGACTTAAGTTTGCAGTAGAACACTTGAGAGTTCACAAGAACTCAAGAATATTTCAGAAGGTAAAAAGGAGAAAAGCAGAGTGCTCAATACTATAAACGAGAAGCGGTTTAATTGAGAGAAAACTTAATATTCTAATGTGTGAAAGCCTGTTTGGGCCGAAAAAGCTTTGTCGGAAGTGTAAAAGGGTAGCCCCTTTTATAGTGCAGAAAACAGGTAAGAAGAAGGTAAGAAAATAATTTGAAAATCAATCATAGGCTGTTTCCCTTTGATTTCAAACGGGCATGATAAATAAGGAAAGGTCTTTGATTTAAAATATTTTCAAAGGCAATATAACAGGGGCAAATACATAGAGATTTATTTAAGGCAGGAGTCTAGTAGTACACGGTTTGGACAAATAAGGAAAGGCAATCAATCAGTAGGCAGTAAAAAAAATCAGGATTTGAGTCTTGGTACGAATGAATCCAACCAGAAAAAGGTGATAAGAGGTTTAATTTAAAGAAAATCAGTAGCACTCAATCAAACCTTAGAAAAAAGAGTTCGGAATCAATCACAAGTTGGCAAAAAGCCTTTTGAAAGAAAGGTTCATATATAAAGCACACA
>MU725954.1:57699-93560 GCA_026770625.1 Nicotiana glauca
CTTGGACTGGAAAAGTAACTTGGTTGAAAACATATAGATGAAAAAGTAAGACAGGAATTTAGTAGTAAAACCAAACGGACTTCAGGGAAGGCAAACAAGTTTGGGCAACTTTTAAAGAGGTCGAATGGCTTAGACTTAAGACGATTAATCAATTTTATCCGGCCTAAGGCTTTCCTAGGAATTATAACAGAAAGTGGACATGTACATCATTTTTTAGTTTTAGAGAAAACCTGTTAACCAGCCTTATGTGATTGAATAACTAATGAGAGGGCCAAAATATCGCAACTGGACTCCTAATTGCATGATATCGAATGCACGTAATAGTCCTAAGACATGATATCTAAATGCAGTAGTAGAACTTTTAATTGCTAACTAATTATGGTTATGAAAAATAACAGACTGAAAGCAAAGGAGCCAAGGAGCAGGATTTCTATATGTAAAATGCATGCCTTATACATGATTTGTATTGCATGAATAGGTAAGTAAAATCCTATAGGCATGTTCTCTACCCGTACCCTTAAATAAACATGCATAACCCTCCCCAATTTCACTATAAAACCCCATTGTTCTTTACAAGTTATTACAGATCAAGTAATTAAATTACAGTAGTAAATAGTAAAACAAGAAGTTATTCTATAGGGAGCCTTCAGCCAGGCCCAAATCTCCAACCTCACTCCTTTCGAATTACACAGCCTTTATCAAGAGTTTGGGTGCAGCAAAGTTCCCTAGGGGTCCCTTGGGACCCAGGCCAATACCAGACACCCAAGACAAATCATCATTGATAAGTGCAAGTGTGGAATTGCCAGCCTTGTGCATCAAAGTTCAGTGGGTACTCAAGGTACCTATAACAATGCTTGCACTAAGGGGGCAGAACCCAAATTCTAAGAGTAGTATGATGGTGATGGAATTTTAAGGAGTTGAGTTGGAAAAGGTTTTACATGAAGGACGTTTTTGAGAGAAAAGTAATCAATTGAGTTCGAAAACAGTTAATATGGGACCAATTTTGAAAGCAAAGAGTCACACAGTATTTAGAGAACACAAACAGGGGCAGGGGAAAGGGAACAAATAACTCACAAGCAAGAACACTGAACATCAAAGATAAGTACTTTAGAATAAACAGGCATGCTTCAAACAAAGGGGTAAGGGTCTAGACAGTATTAGATTGACAGATTCACACATCAGGAAAAGGTTCAAGGTTACTTAATAGCTAAAAGGGTCCTGAATACATGCTAATAGGGTATAGGGGTGAGGGGGAATAAGGAGAAACATGCAGGAAACAAGCACAGACANAAACACGAGAACAATTTTTGACAGGTAGGGTAGAAAACATACATCACTAGAGAAAGAGGAGTAAATACATTTGTATTAAACACATTCACAGAAGACGTTTAAAAGCACAGTACTCTGCTCTTTTAAAAAAAAATAGTAGTTTAGCTTCAGATTGAAAAAAATAACATATAGCGGGACGTAAAAGTTATTCAGGATTGCAAAAAGAAAGAGAGAATACTGAATATATTAATGTCAAGAATATAGCCTTTGAAAATTACAGAGGTCGTAATAAGTTTTAGGGAAATCAATAGTCTAGTCTTGGACTGGAAAAGTAACTTGGTTGAAAACATATAGATGAAAAAGTAAGACAGGAATTTAGTAGTAAAACCANGAAAAGAAAGTGTAACACAAATAGAAACATATTGCTTTTAGGGCTGTAAATCAAATAGGAGACATACCAGTTGAAGGTAATGTAATGCAGGGTAGTGGTGAGTTATAGTATGCAAGTTGGTGTGCAAAGTGAGCAGCAGTATAGAGAAGCAGCAACAATAGCAAAAGTGAGCAGCAATAGCAGAAGTGTGCAGCAATAGAAGTGATTAGTAGTATAATGGAGCAGTGAAATAGTCTAAAACTCAGCCTGAGTCTCAAATTAGTGGAGCAACCAGTAGTCACAAGAGAAGAGAGAGAGATTGTGTGAAATAAAGAGAGAGTACTGAATATTTTTTTTTTTGTGTGAGAGAGAGTTCAGAATAATTTTGTTCGTGTCTGTGTGTGTTAAGTGAGAAAAGAAGAGTAATACTTATAGTTTTTTGAAAACAGTAGAGAATAAGGTATAACTATAGAAGCAGCACCTAATTGAATCAATCACAGGTCCTAATTTCCTTAAATCCGGGACTCATGATTCGAATAGGAGTACAGATTATCAGGAAAGAATCAATCGGTCGATTAATAAGCATGCAACATGTAATAAAGGCCAAGTACATAATGCTCCAAATAAGGAAGATATATGATGAGAAATCGAATAACATGTGTTAAGTACACAAATAAGGTAAGCATGTAAATCAACTCTGAAATTAGTCAAAGAATCACGGACAAGACCAAAATCAGAGGGAATCAACACCAAGTATAGAAAGCAACTCACAAGTAAAGAAACAATTTGAAAAATCAATGTAAGAACCCTTAATGAAAACACATACAAATAAGGGATTCAAAGAGGTGATCGGAATTAACAGAATATTCAGTAAAAAGAAACATTTAAACTTATTTAGACACAATAGTCACAAAGCTAAGAACCCTAAGTAATAAATCACATAAACAGTGGAGAGTCGGAACCCTAGCAAAGGTCTAAAGCATGGAACTCAGAAACAAACAGGTTTACAATATAATCAAATACATAATCATAGGAATAATTGCATAACACTCAAAGAAACAGAGAGCATGGTGATTTTTAAAAAGGGGGTCGAAAAGCCTAGTTTTGAAAAGAGGAACAAGAACGTTTAAAAACTTGAACTAATCGAAGATATCGAGAAATAAGCAGTGTAGAACACAAAGATTAAACCAAAAATCATTTAAAAAGATATGGATTAAGAGATTTAGACAAAAAATTAGGGTTTGCAATAAAATTAGTGAGGTAAGGAACCTGGTTGCGAAACTTGCTAATAACGACATTTAAAGCATCATCGGACCAAAACCCACCGGTGATAAGCCAGGCAAGGCTTCCAGGGACCTTCATTCATGGTGGAAGGTCTGGGGCTTCAACTCTCAGAGAAAAACAACGAGACAAGGTTCCCTGGCGACTAGAGGTCGAGAGGAGTGAGGATGGAGTTGGCCGGAGAGGCGATGAGACCCGTCGGAGAAGAACCAGAAGGTTCTAGAGAGAAGGAGGAGACGAAGAGTCTAAGAGAGATATCGGTCTCTATGCAAAATGAGGGGTGAAGGGTGGGGGTCGTTTGATTTAATTTAGGCAATATAATCTGGGCCGTTGATCTCATTTGATCAACAACTCAGATCAAAACCCAACTGGACCGGATATCCAAATGGGGTATCGGTCGAGTCTTAATTGAAATTGGGTTGGGTTAATTGGAATATGGGTTGTCTGAAATGGGGTTAAAAATTGGGGTTCAATTGGGCTATGTTTGCAATAAACTTTGGCTAGCATTTAAATAGCCATTTTTCCCTTTTTATTTTACAAAAATAGTTAAAATGATTTGAAAAACAAATTGAAAATATAGAAGTAATTAATAAGATATAAATATTAATCTAAAAATACCAGAAATGATTTTATAATTATAAAATGTGGTTAATTGTAAAATAGGCTATAATCGCAATTTTGAACAATTTAGCTAAAAAATATCGAATAAATTTATAAAAAATATGCAAAAAATCACCTTAATCATATTTGGTGTAAATATAATGATGGAAAATAACTGACTCACAGAAGGTACAATTTTGGAATAATTATATAGGTTTTATACTGTTAAAATAGGCAATAAATTAACTCTAATTTTTTTTGAAGAATTGGGAAAAATACTAAAACCTTTGGGGATGCTTATATATGCATATGAATGCTATTTGAAAGTATTTTTGGGGTATAAAAATACATAAGGAAAAATTGGGTATCAACAAACAGCTGCCCCTCTTTACCCGGGAAGGATGAAAGAGTTGTCGGGTAAAGATATGATGAACAATTTAGACCGGAAGCGGCGTTTTGAGAAGAATTTGACCGAGCTCTGGTTTCTGATCTGCCTACATATCCCTAGTTTTACAGGAATCAGGTTGTATGAAGTTCAGGATCCTTTGACAGAACATGCCGACGGAGGTTTGAACGGACGGAAGCGACACTTGGAAACAAGAGGCATTTTGAAGTTGATCGGTTGCGAGAACCGGAACGGAGTTTCTCCTACTGAGACAGCCATTGCTAGTCGGTGTACCTGCAAGTGAGCAATACATGTGTATAAATTGTGCGTAAACTTAAACATGATGCAAGTTCCCATCGGACCATGAATGCATTCCTTGGACGGTTAGGATGACGTCCTCAAACAATGATGTCCTGGGCCATGAAGCACAAAATTAAAGGATTCGTAGGCTAGGAAATGATATTCTTGGGCTATGATAATGGTGCCTCCGGACCATGATGCCTTTGAATAATGATGTTCAATATATAAAGTGGGATCCTCAGGCCATGGCATGGTGTTCTCGGGCTATGAAGATGGTGCCTTCGAATGATGATGCCTTTGGATAGTTTGGCGATATTTCAGCCCATGAAATGCAAGATTTGGCGGTATTTCAGGTGACGCGAAAGCGTAAATGACGATATTTCAGCCGATAGAAAAAATTAAATGTCGCGAGGCAATATTCCAGTCGATATGATAAGTAAAATGGCAATATTTCTGCCGATAGAAAAATTTAAATGTAGTGCGGCAATGTTCCAGCCGATATGATAAGTAAAATGGCAATATTTCAGCCGATTTGCAAGATGTAAATGAAAGTGGCAGTATTTCGGCCATGCAAGAAAGATAAAATGGCAATATTTCAGCCATGCAGGTGGAGGTAGAGCTTAACCTCGGAAGGAAGAAAGGGTAGCCTTATGCAGATAATGCAGGATGGAGATAATACTTAGTCTCGAAAGGCAGAAAGATAGGCTTATGAAATGTAGATAATGCAGACGGAGACAACGCTTAGTCTCGGAAGGCAGGAAGGTAGCCTTATGCAATGCAGGAAATGCATATGGAGACAACGCTTAGTCTCGGAAGGCAGAAAAATAGCCTTATGTAATGCACGAAATGCAGATAGAGACAACGCTTAGTCTTGGAAGGCCGAAAAGTAGCCTTATGCAATGCAGGAAATGCAGATGGAGACAACGCTTAGTCTCGGAAGGCAGAAAGGCAGCCTTATGCGATGCAGGAAATGCAGATGGAGACAACGCTGAGTCTCAAAAGGCAGAAAAGTAGCCTTATGTAATGCAGGAAATGCAGATAGTAATAAAGATGCTTAGCTGATTGCTGGTAACTAATTGTAATGTTGCGACTGCTGGGGTATATTGCGCGCGGGTAGCATATGCGAATAGGTGCAACAGTTTAATGTGATTGTGTAACATGTCTAGTAACTTTGTGACTTGGGTGCCTACATCCAAAGAAAAATCATGAGTTTTGTAATGGGGGAAAGGTTAGCTCATTTTCCCGTGGCCTCCGACGTTGTGTATCATTGGGGGAACATTGCTAAACAGCAGCTGTCATAGTTATGCATGATTTAACTCATATAACATAAGTAGAAAATAGTTTTGTTTAAATGAACCAACGATTGAGATGTGGTTCAAAGCATTGCAACCATTCTTGCTCTGAAATTTTGAGGGTCCTCCTCAAAATTCTTCCCCAGTTTACTAGGCTGGCACTTTTGACGGCTGCGCTGAATCACTGAAGAATCAACTTCGGAATTTTGAGGGTCCTCCTCAAAATTCTACCCCAATTTATTGAGGTGACATCCTTGGCGATGAGGGGCTGAAGACTAGCTTCGGAATTTTGAGGGTCCTCCTCAAAGTTCTGCCCCAGTTCCAATAATAGGGGGAAATGAGATTTTTATTAAATTTTGACCGAACCCATAGGGCTGCCTATGTATCCCCTCTTAAACGGGAATCAGGTCAGTCGTAGTTCAAATTATATCATAAAGAAATCATAGATGGTTACACATAGTATCGTTTTACTACATCTGAGTTGATTGGCTTCGGCCAGACTTCTCCATCCATTTCTGCAAGAATGAGGGCTCCTCCAGTTATAACCCGGTGAACCATGTACAGACCTTGCCAGTTGGGAGAGAATTTCCCCTTGGCTTCATCTTGATGCATGAATATCTTCTTCAACACCAGCTGCCCTGGTGTAAATTTCCTTGGCTTAACTCTCTTGTTGAAGGCTCTGGACATTCTATTCTGATACAATTGACCATGGCAAACTACATTCAGCCTTTTTCAATCTATAAGGGCTAACTGCTCGTAGCGACCTTTTACCCATTCTGCGTCGTCCAACTCTACTTCTTGTATGATCCTTAGGGAGGGAATCTCTACCTCGGCGGGAATGACTGCCTCTGTACCATAAAATAGCCTGTAGGGAGTTGCCCCGGTTGATGTGCGGACCGTGGTGCAATATCCCAGCAAAGCAAATGATAACTTCTCATGCCATTGCTAGTCACTTTCGATCATCTTCCTTAGTATCTTCTTGATGTTCTTGTTGGATGCCTCTTCAGCTCCATTCATCTGAGGCCTGTAGGCTGTAGAGTTCTTGTGCTTGATCTTAAATGCCTCACACATTGCTTTCATCAGATCGCTATTGAGGTTTGAACCATTATCAGTGATGATTGATTCTGGAACCCCGAACCGACAAATAATACGATCACGAACGAAATCTGTCACAACTTTCTTAGTCACTACCTTGTATGATGCTGCTTCAACCCGTTTAGTAAAGTAATCAATTGCCACCAGGATAAACCGGTGCCCGTTTGAAGCTGCAGGCTCAATAGGTCCGATAACATCCATTCCCCAGGTGACAAATGGCCACGATGAACTAGTTGCAGTAAGCTCATTTGGAGGCACCTTTATCATGTCTGCATGTATCTAATAGCGATGGCACTTGCGAACGTACTGAATACAGTCTGTTTCCAAGTCATCAAAAAAATAACCTGCTCACAGTATCTTCTTTGCTAAGACAAAACCGTTCATGTGTGGCCTGCATGTCCCTACGCGCACTTTGTCCAATAGTCTAGTTGCTTCTTTTGCTTCGACACACCTTAACAAACCCAAATCGGTATTTCTCCTATACAGGATTCCTCCGCTGTGAAAGAATTTGTTGGATAACCTCCGAAGTGTGCTCTTTTGAGTAACGTTGGCAAGTTCTGGATATTCCTCTGTGGTCAAATACCTTTTGATGTCGTGGAACCATGGCTTTCTGTCCGCTTCTTCCTCAACGTGAGCATAATAAGATGGCTGATCATAGATCCCTACTCGGATGAGATCAATGTAATTCGTATTTGGATGGTGAATCATGGATGATAAAGTGGCTAATGCATCAGCGAACTCATTCTGGACCCTGGGGACATGTTGGAATTCCGTCCTTGTGAATCTTTTCTTTAACTTCTATGTGTGATGCAAATAGGGGAGTATCTTGGAGTTTTTGGTGTCCCATTCTTCTCGAACTTGATGTATGAGCAGGTCTAAGTCCTTGATCACTATTAATTCTTGAATGTTGCCATCTTGAGTCCTAGGATGCAAGCTTCGTATTCAGCCGTGTTGTTTGTGCAAGAGAACCTGAGCTTGGCAGATACCGGGTAATGCTGGCCGGTTTCTGATACTAGGACTGCTCCTATGCCAACTCCTTTGAAATTTGCAGCTATGTCGAAAAACAACCTCCAACCATCGTAGGATTCCAAAATATCCTCTCTTACAAAGGACAACTCTTCATTAGGAAAATACATTTTCAGGGGTTTGTATTCTCCACCAATACGATTCACGGTGAGGTGATCTGCTATGGCTTGACCATTGATTGCTTTCTGAGTCACGTAAACAATGTCAAATTCACTCAACAAGATTTTCCACTTGGCGAGCTTGCTAGTGGGCATGGGCTTCTGGAAAATATATTTCAGCGGGTCCATCCTGGATATGAGGTAAGTGGTGTAGGCATTGAAATAATGCCTCAATTTCTGAGCTACCCAAGTCAGAGCACAACAGGTGCGCTCTAATAAGGAGTACCGGGCCTCGAACGAGGTAAACTTCTTACTGAGAAAGTAGATGGCTTGCTCCGTTCTCCACGTTTTATCATGTTGTCCTAGGACACAACTAAATGCTCCATCCAATACTGCAAGGTAAAGTAATAGAGGTCTTCCTGGCTCGGGAGAAGCCAAGACTGGCGGCGTTGATAGGTATTTCTTGATTCGTCGGTCTATCTAGTAGCAACATATTTCTTTAGCATTTTAAAGATGGGTTCACAAATGACTGTAGACTGGGCTATGAACCGGCTGATATAGTTGAGTCTCCCCAGGAAACTCATCACTTCCTTCTTGTTCTTTGGCGGTGGCAATTCTTGGATGATTTTGACCTTTGATGTGTCCAACGACTCAAGATAAAACCCAGTAGTTTTCCGGCAGGAACCCCGAATGCACACTTGGCGGGATTCAGTTTCAGGTTGTACCTTCTCAGTCTGTTGAAGAATTTTCTCAAATCTTCCCAATGATCAGTGGCTTTCTTGGATTTGATGATGGCATCGTTCACATATACCTCAATCTCCTTGTGTATCATGTCGTGAAAGATAGTAGTCATGGCTCTCATGTTGGTGGCGCCGGCATTCTTCAACCCAAATGACATCATTTTGTAGCAATACCTACCCCATGGCGTGATGAAAGTCATTTTCTCTGCATCCTCCTCATCCATCCATATCTGATGATACCCAGTAAAACAATCAACAAAAGACTGCAACTCATGCCTGGCGCAATTGTCAATAAGAATGTGTATGTTTGGCAAGGGAAAGTCATCTTTGGGGCTGGCCCGGTTGAGATCCTGGTAGTAGACACAGATTATGACCTTCCCATCCTTCTTCGGTACTGGCACGATGTTCGTTAACCATGTTGGATATTCCACTATTCTGAGAACCTTGGCTTTGACATGCTTAGTAACCTTTTCTTTGATTTTCAAACTCATATTGGGTTTGAACTTCCCGAGCTTCTGCTTTACCGGCGGACAGGCTGGATCTGTTGGCAGTTTTTGAGCTACGATGGACGTGCTGAGGCCAGTCATATCATCATACGACCAGACAAATATGTCCTCATATTCTTTCAAAAATTTCGTATATTCTTCCTTTTCTGATGGCGACAAGTGAACACTGATGCGAGTTTCTTTAAAGTTCTTTGTATCTCCCAAATTAATGACATCAGTTTCTTCCAGGTTGGACTTAGGTCTATTCTCAAAATTCTCAACTTCTCTGACGACCTCTTCGGGTATCTGATCTTCTTCTGAGTCTATTTCCTTTTGTTGCGTTGTTTCATTGCACGTCACAGTCGTTGGTTCATCGTCAAGATAAGTTATAGTAATGATGTATAAAATAGAGTAAATGATAGAGAAAATAATAAGCAAGATATATATGATAAACTGAAATGCTTTGATTGAACTCATAATTGTTTGAAACCTTGGAGCTCTTTTTGAAATAAAGACAATGCGGAAAGAAAATCAACTAGTAAAGTAAGCTAAAAAATGAGATGCATGGTGCTTTTGTTTAGCCTTGCTACCCCAAAGCTTTCCGGGCCCTGACGGTCCTAATTGACCAATTGCTGAGGCGGTCTCCTTTTCTTGTGGCTTGTATGGAAGGGCCTTCCACCCCTTCCTCCTCAAAAAGAACACAACAGTCCATATCCTCATCCTCTAGGAATAAATTCTTCATTGCTGCCAATGTCTCATCTTCTTCGGACCAATATACAGTATCTGCCGGCTGGAAGATTTGATCCAGGCTAGGTGTCAGAAACTCCAACGGATAGTAGGGCCGCGCCATGGTGGCGACCAATTCTCGAATTCCTTCCAACTATAGCCGTAGCCTAAGCCAAAAGTAGTGCCATGCTTTTCCAGTGTGATGAGCTTAGTGATTCCCTGAAGGTTCTTGCCGAGTCCTTTCCCAGGCTCGTACCTGCACCAATTCACGATGGTATCAATTTTGTTGTCCCACCACTTTTCTTTATCTACATCGTAGATCCTTTCGATGCGGTGGTATGTCTCTCTGCCTATTCTCCTTCTGCCTCCGATCATTGGGATGGTCTGGCGACTGTATGTAGGATTACTACCGTCACCATGAATGATCACTTCCTGGTGATTCCATTCGAACTTTACCGCCTGGTGTAGGGTCGATGCTACTGCTCAAGCAGTGTGGATCCAGGGGCGTCCTAACAGCAGGTTGTAGGATGCCGGGACGTCTATTACTTGGAAGTCGACATTGAACCATGTTGGTCCCATTTGCAAGCACATACTGATTTCTCCAATAGTAGATCTCTACGACCCATCGAAGGCTTTGACATTGATAGCCCCGTCTTTGATCTCGTGCAGGCCTTTTCCTAAAGTTCTGAGAGTTTCAAGTAGGCATATGTTGAGGCTGGATCCTCCATCGATCAGGACTCTGGTGATGAAATAATCTTCGCATTGCACAGTGATGTGCAGTGCCTTGTTATGACCCAAACCCTCTGGTGGCAATTCGTCTTCGTGGAAGGTTATTTTGTGGCTTTCCAGCACTTGCCCCACCATATTCACCATCTCTCCTCCGGTTATATTGCTGGGCACATAGGCTTCGCTCAGTATCTTCATTAAGGCATTCTTGTGATCATCTGAACTTCGCAGAAGAGCTAGGATAAATATCTGTGCTTGTGTTTTGTTCAACTGTTCCGCGACCGAGTATTCCTTAGCCTGTATTTTTCTCCAAAGATCGACGGGTCCAGTCTCAATAGGCCATCCCGAGGTTCGCTTACTAGACTTGGCTAAGTGCTCTGGGGTGTAAACCCTCCCTGTCTTAGTCATTCCTTGTGCGGAAATCATTTCTCCTGTCCTGGTCTTTCCTTTTCTCCTGGCCTCGGCAGTGTAATCCCATGGCACTACATTCGAGCAGAATGGTGTTATGTCAGTCATTGCTATTAGAATAGGCAACCCTAAACTCAACTTCGATCGGCCCATACGCCTTTGCAGAAGGAGGTGCTTCAAATTCAGGTGGTACCGACATATTTACTTCGTCATCCTTGGAGGGCTGATTCTACACAACAATTGCGTTAAGGGTAACTACTGGCTTTTTTGGTTCATCTCCTTCAGAAATCAAACCTATCGAACCTTTAGGGTCCCAATCGTCCTCGATCTTAATCATATGAACGTCTCCACCTTTGTGGTCAGGCAGGGGGGTTGTTACGAACATTAGGAGTGGGCTCCTTTGCTATGATGACCTTGTTGTCGATTAGAGTCTGAATCTTATCTTTCAATTAACGACACTTGTCAGGGGTGTGCCCTTTTATTCCGGAGTGATACGGATAGGTCTTGTTGGGGTTGATCCACTGGGAGGGATTTTCTGGTGTTTTGGCTGGGATAGGAGTCACATAACCGGCAGCTTCGAGTCTCTCATATAATTGGTCGATTGGCTCAGCGATGGCTATGTACTGCCTGGGAGGTTTTCGGTCGAAATTTGGTCTGGGCCTTGGGAAATTTTGGCAGGTAGGTGGCAATTGGTAGTGAGTGGGTTGAGTGTTATAAGCTTGGTAAACAAGTACTGGTTGAGAGTATCTGGGTGAAGTGGGTTGATATGTGAGAGGAGGAGTAGATTGGTAAACGGGAGGTGGATAGGAGGGTGCGAGTGCTTGGTAATTTAGGATAGGCTGATATGTAAGTGGAGGTGATGGCTAGGTGTGGTATTTTGGTGGTGATTTGGCTCCCTGTACGATCATCATGGAACTTACATCTTTCTTCTTGGACGCGCCACCAGTTTGTAAAGATATATTGGTGGCTTGGAACGCTTCAAGATTTGTTACCATACCGTTCTTGATGCCCTCCTCGATTCTTTCTCTGAGTTTGATGATATCAGAGAACTTTTGACCCTTAATCAGCATCAATATTTCATAATATTGGGTATCTTGAGCCCGAACGAAGAACATATTCATTTGTTCTTCTTCCAGGGATGGCCTGACCTTCGCAGATTCTGAACTCCAACGAGTAGCATACTCGCAGAATGTCTCAGTGGGCTTATTCTTCAAGTTTTGTATGTAGAACACGTCCAGTGCGTTCTCCGTATTGAAACAGAACCTGTCCATGAAGTTCGTTGCCATACCTACCCAATTCGTCCATTTCTTGGGGTCCTGACTGATGTACCAAGACAGTGCATCTCCTTTCAAACTCCTCATGAAGAGCTTTATGCGGATTTTCTCATCTCTTCCAACCCCTACTAACTTGTCACAATAGTTCCTCAGGTGAACCCTGGGATCTCCGGATCCATCAAACATTTCAAACTTGGGAGGTTTGTACACCTCCGGAAGTTCGACATCAGGCTGAATGCATAAGTATTCATAGTTCAGCCCCTCAATGCCTTTTCTACCTTCGACACTCTGGACCGGACTAGTTAAGTTCTTGAGCTCAGCTGCTAAGTTCCTGATGAGGGAGTCTTTTTATCAGACTCCGGTGCATTTAAGAGTGGTTGGTGTAGTGAGGTATGGTATCCACAAAGATAGGAGTGTTACGGAGGTGGTTGTTTGTGGTGTTTGGTAGCTCGGGAATGAGTAGTGGAGCATTGTAGCAGGTTTGAGCGTGGGTAGGTTGTATTTGTTGTTGCAGGGTGTTTTGTGGAGGTGCGGGGTTTTGGGTGTTGACATCAGGAGCAGCAATAGAGAACGATAGGCTTGCGAAGTTCCGAACTTAGTCCAACTCTTCTTGGAATTTCAGCAATTTCTGCTCAAGATGAGCAGTAGTTCCATTAGCAATTGGGGTACCCTGAGAAGTTTCTTCCCTTTCAATCTCCTTTCTAGCGCTTGTGTTTCCAATTCTTCCAATGCTCTTGTTCCGGACAGGACTCGGAGGAGGAGGAGGTGGAGGGCCATTGGATCTTGTAGAATATACTGATGGTGCCAGAATGCATGAATTAACCTTTGAGGAGGGGAATAAAAATAAAAGAAAAAAAACAAAAAAGGTAACAAGTTAGTGCGGGTTCTGAGGAAAAAGTGTTGCAGTATTTAAACACGTTGTGCGGGAATATAAATCGCGTCCTAATTTAGGTGCCTCGTTGTGCCCGAGGTAGGCCTAGCGACAGATAGTTTTGGAGAACTTATAATGCTAAATGCCTCATTTTATTGATAAAAATAATACAAATCCAAAACGACACTAAATAACAGGAAGTAAATGTCACTGGTGGCTTTTGGCCTTATTACCTCGTTAAAGCAAAATAAAGGATTCCTAACTACTTGGTCCCAGAAGGACCTTCCCCAGATTTGGCAGTCTTGTCTCCCTCGAACATCTCCACCAACTTGCATAGTCCTTGCAGCAAATAAGCTCGGGCCTGCATTTCCTTCAGTGTTTTGACAATCTTCAGTTCTTTTAATGAACTTCCCTTCCAGCTCTACTAAAGCACGCTCCAAATACCCTAGCCGATTGTTGGCGCTGACAGTCATTTCTTTCCACTCCTCGATCTGTTTCTAATGGGCTTCTTGTATTTCCCGATGCTCACTTTCATACTCTCAGATTCTCTTGTGCAGTTGATTATACGTAGCCTGTGTTTCAGCATGCTCGTCAATAACTCTGTGACCCCGAGCGGATCTTGGCTGACCTACACCATTTTCCTCTAACCAACCCGAGTAGTGCGGCATGTAGCTGGCATGATACCTGTCTGGCTCAATGGATTCTTTCTCCAAAATGATCTTCTAATTCCATAAATGCTGAGCTTGGAATCGGTGAGGGCTATCGTCATCCTGGAAATCAGCCCTGAGGTGACTTGGCTTATCGAACCTCGGTATGATTTGTTTTCTTCCAGATTGCCTCATGGCTCGGAGAGGAACGTAAGGGTAAGTTCCCCTTAAACCAATCAGTATGAGGAATGGGGCGTCTCGGGATCGAACGATGAACTCATCCGGGGGGAACCACCCAAACATCCACTGCACCTGTTCTTCTTTCAGATTTTCAAATAATTCCACCCATCCCTTGGCGTCCTCTAGCTGTGCGAACATTTTGGGCATGTAATTCATACGCCTTGGCTGGTGGAAGGCGATATGGTCATCCCAATCCCTACGTAAGATCTCTTGTCGGTATTCCCCTTTCTGAAGGTGTTCCATGAGCCATAGTTAAAGTAATAAATTACAACCCTCAATATGACTGCCTTGTTGTTGACACTTGCTCAAGGCACGGTATATCTTTGAGATGATCGTGGGCACTATGCAGAAAGTCTGCCCACCAATCCCTTCCATCGGAGTTTTATTTACCATGGATAGTCTGGTGTGGATCCTAACCATTTTCATAGGGAACACGACCATCCCCAAAAAGCAAAACATGAAGACAAAAACCTTCTTATGGACATGCCCCAACGAGGTGATAGCAAATTCATCTGAATAGGTGCGGTATGACTTGCTATAGCCGTACCTTTTATATAGATAGTCAAACGAAATGTAAGAGTCCTTCAAACAGGTTAAGTCTGGGTTTTTCTTCAATCCCATCATCTTAAGAAAACCCCTTCCTTTGCGATTTTCTAGCATGAGCAAACCCGTAGTCTCCCAAGGAATCCCGGCTAGACCCCCTATCTCTTCAAGTAAAGTAGTCATTTCTAGATCACCAAAGTGGAAGACAGATTTGTCACTATCCCAGAACAACGTTGCAGCCTCTATGATTCTGTTGTTGGGCTGAATCTCTTGGAGAGAAGGAAGATTCCCTAGGTACTTGCGGATGAGTGTTTGATCACTTGAGTGGAGGTCATTCCACCAATTTAGTAGCCTTGGATGGATATTGGTCACCATGCCAAATCTGGGTATTTCGTGCTGTATTTCTGCAAAACAGAGTCAGGCCCTTACCCCATCCAGATTTGACTATTTAAATCAATAATTAGCATAGCAAAGCACTTAAGTTCTCCAAATAAATGCACAGAACGTGAAGACGTGCATTTGGGTTCCAAGGAAACCCAGTGGACTTTGGACAAGGCTATCTTAATGAGTCATTATGTGAACAACATAACTGACTCAGCTAGGTTTGACCATGATGCACGTATAGTTTAATGGAGTAAGGTTTCTATTTTGAAGTGCTAGACTGGTACCCTTGAGCGGACAACTCAAGAGGGAAAGGCACAGAACCGTCGACTACACCATTGATCGACTGGTTTTACAGCAAATATGCCTTTGCCAAATTTACGGGTGATAGTATTGGAAGTGCGCAACTACTAATTATAAGTGTTGCTATAGTATTTGTTTTGGCACAAGTGGAGTATGATGTTGAAGATGCAATTTAGAATAAAGCAAATTGACATGTATTTTCACGTACATAAAATGAATGATTACAATAAATTCTCGAAATTACATCGGTATTGAAATAATAAAGCAGTAAAGGAAAGCAGTTAAAAGAAAGGAAAGACATGAAGTGCCAAGTTAGTTTTCATGATGAAATAAATAAAAGGCAAGAAATAAAGGCAATTAAGTCACGAATATCATGTAATGGTAAAAGCCTAAAAACGTCCCCAGCGAAGTCGCCATGCTGTCGACGCCCCCTTTTTCTAAAGATTGAAATCGGGTTCACGACATTTGGGAGGACAACTCTTTTCCCGCTTTGGGAATTTGGTTTTGAGAGTTTGGAGAGTCGCCACCTAATGATTATAGTGCATTAGGACACTTTAAAAGAAATAAAGATAAAAAACCAGAGTTCTGGTAAGGGCTTGAAATTATCTCGAGGGGAAGGTGTTAGGCACCCCTCAAGATCCACTAGTGTGGTTCCCAACCATGCTGCAATTGTGACTTTAAATTCAAGCAAATAAATAAACAAACAAGCATTGCAAACATGGGAAACGGTTACAAATAAGAATGTGAAAAGGATTTAGAAGTGCTGAAATTTGGAAGGAAGTAGTTTTTGTGATTAAAGAAGAGATACGCAAGTATAGGAAAGGGGATAAAAAATTGGTACAAGTAACTTAAAGAAGTACAAGGAACGGAAGTTAAAGACTGGACAGCTTTTAAAAATTCTAAAAAAATTATTAAACTAATAAAGAGGAAAGGGGATCGTAGGATTATACATTACATGGATCATTCTCACAACACCGGCACCTGATTGTACGCATAGTGTTATTGTGTAATCATCATCTCCATGTCTACCCTTCCCACCCCGTTACGGTATTGGAGCGCGGAATGGTATCATTTGCCTATTGCATGCTATTACCCATCCCAAACTATTAGTCCTGGGGTTTTAAGACTTCTAATCCAAAAACGGAAAGAAACGGATGGGGCTTTTATGGAGTTTAAAGGACAAAAATTCTAATCGACATTCAAAAAGCAAGTAACAAGTAGGGGGAATGAACAAACAAACAGGAAAGGCTCACATAAACCCCATAAAGCAGATACCATATAGTTTGGCATGCCTTTACACATACTGGTTTGGTCTTTAAAAATTAAAAATTAAGCAGCGGGCAAATTGGTTCAATATATATGTTTAGATAGAAAGCCCACATTAGGCAACTTGGATACAGTTGTCAGGTATTAAGGTATTTTAAGAAAGTGATTTTAAAAATACTGGTTTCAGAAAAGTAGTCTAGTGCAGAAGAATTTTGAAAACAGAGTATGGACGGTAGTAAATTGAGAAATGAGTAAAAGAATCATCAGATTGTTCGAGCATAAACACAGAAATGGTTTCGAGAGAGTTTCAGAGACAGAAATATCTAAGGAATAGTAAGTTGCAGAACCGTTTTAAAAAAAAAGAGACAGTTTCAGGGACTGAGTAAAACGTTTAGGCATAATGTTTATAAAGAAACCGCCTCAGAAAGAGATGCAGATTAGAAGAACTTAAAAGTATACTGGTTCAAACGGTTTTATTAAAAGATTAGGGCTTTTGAAAATGTTACTAAATTAAGACGTTTAACGACCAATTAACAGACTCTTATTGCTTAAAATGAATCAGTCGAGTTTGATGCAAAGTCCTAAAGGCATGATATCTATTTTTATTTTTTTAAAGCCTGTTATTGAACTTGTAAAAGATGATTGTGTTAATTAACCCTACAGTTTGCCTAATGCATATGCATTCCTTATAGGCATGATTTCTATATGCATTGATTACATGAACATTAAGTCCTATAGGCAAGATCTCTAGTGATTTGCAATATGATTAAACATTAAACCTTATAGGCAGAATTTCTAGATGACTTGCAGCATAATTAAACGTTAAACCCTATAGGCATTGTATCTATGGTGACTTTGAATCAGAAATATTGGACAATCCTATAGGCAGGATTTCTAGTATGAAAATTAAAGTCATACAGTCATGATATCTATCCTTTATTGATGCAAGAAAGTAAAAACCCCTCCCACACCCTTTTACTATATTCCCCAAGTTTCATACAAAGATTATTACAAATTCAAAAAATCAAACTAGAAATTAAAGATACATAAAAAGCTAACAGCTGGATCCAAGCAGCATAATTCAATCTTGATGTCTAATAACATGTGTTTAACCAACTCCGGGATCCAGATTTCCATATCCTTCTCTTTATCAAGGGTGTTTCCAAAGTTCCAAGGAGTTTCAGGAATTCCCGACATTTCTTACACCCAAGATACCCATTTAGAATTTGAATAGTGCAGTGTGGAATAGCCAGCCCTCAGGCATCCAAGATCAGAGGGAACTTGCAAGATAGAGGCAGAACTTAGAACTAGGAGGAAGTGCAAAGTGATTGGGGAACCATAACAAATGGTGGTCATACCCAGCCATAGGTGCAGACTGGTGCACCACTGACCATTTATTTGGTCAAACAAGTTAGGAGCAGACCCTTGAGGGTCAGACCTGATTCTGAATGATGAGTAGGACACCACCAGACCCAAGTTAGGCTCAACACATAAAGGGGAAAACGGGAAGTGGGAATTCATGTAACCACATTAATGGCAGGAACATGAGGAAGGAAAACATAACAAACTAAGAAATACACACATGGTGAAGGAAAGCATAACAGACTAAGTAGTAAACACATAGTGAATGGGGAATTATTTAACTAAGAACATACTAGTTGCGAAGTAAAAAGAACAACAGAGTAAGCAAGCAGCAAGAAAACAGCAGGAGCAGACTTAAGTTTGCAGCAATACACTTGAGAGTTCACGAGAACTCAAGAATATTTCAGAAGGTAAAAAGGAGAAAAGCAGAGTGCTCAATACAATAAACGAGAAGCAGTTTAATCGAGAGAAAATTAGGTATTCCAATGTGTGAAAGAAGAAGGAACCTCAAATAGCTTTACGATTTCTTTGAAACCCTAGAAATGAGAAGGCTAGGAAGAAAGTCCAGTCTCTAGTTGGAGATGTCCATAGCTAGGCTCCTAAAGCCCGAATACGCCGGAGCGAAGCCGTAGAGGCCATAGTACCACGAATCTGTAGAGGATCTGAACGGACGCCATCGAGGTTAGATCTTGAAATCTCGAACACCCATGGCTTAGGGGTGAAGGAAGTAAGTACAGGCCGTCCATGGCTTAGGAAGCCATGGATTCAGGTGAGATTGAGGTCGAAGAATAGTGAGAAGGGCTAGGGTTTCGAGACCCTTCGAGAGAGTTTGAGTGGAATAGAGGTTTCAGAGGCGGCTGCTGAAGAGAAATGATAAGGGTTTGGGGGTTAGTTTGGAATTAAAAAGGAAAGGGGGAACGGTGGACGTTGATCTAAATGATCAACAGCCAGGATTAAAAGGGTTGTGGGTTGGGTTAGTTAAATGGGTATTGGGTTAGGTTAAATGGGATTGGGCTCGTCTGATTTTGGGTCGGAAATTGGGTTGATTTTTAGGCTAAAATTGTAATGGAATTGGGGTTATAATTGAAATGAAATGTGGCCAAAATTGAAATAGCAAATTTTCCCATGTTATTTTATAAAAATAGTAAAAATGATTTTAAAAGAAAATTGAAGATGCTGAACCAATTAATAATACATATGTATTAAATAAAAAATATTATAACTAATTTTACAATTATAAAACACTATTAATCGTAGAATAGGCTATAATTGCATTTATATGCAATTAACTTTTAAAAATAACGAGCAATTTTATAAAAATGTATAAAAATTACCTTAATTATATTTTGTGTATAAATATGAGAATAAAATAAATTATTCACCAATAATGATAATCTATAAATATTTATTGAATTTTGAACGATTAAAATAGACAACAAATTGATTCTAAGAACTTAAAAAAAATAAGAAAAAATACCAAAATTCTTGGGAATGCTTATATATGCATGAATATACAATTTTGAGAACATTTGGGTGTATAAAATACATAGGAAAAATTATGTATCAACAGCTGCCCCTCTTTGCCCGGGAAGGATGAAAGAGTTGTCGGGTAAAGATATGATGACCAATTTTATCCGGAGGCGGTGTTTTGAAAATAATTTGACTGAGCTCTAGTTTCTGAGCTGCCTACATATCCATGGTTTTATAGGAATCAAGCCGTATGAAGTTGAGGAACCGTTGACGGAACATACCGATGGAGGTTTGAAAGGATGGACGCGACGCTCGAAAACAAGAGGCATTTTGAAGTTGATCGTTTGCGAGAACCGGAACGGAGTTGCTCCTGCTGAGACAACCATTGCTAGCCGGTGTACCTGTAAGTGAGCAATACAGGTTTGTATTGTGCATAAACTTAAACATGATGCAAGTTCCCATCAGACCATGAATGCTGTTTTTGGACGGTTAGGATGACGTCCTCAAACAATGATGTCCTGGGCTATGAATCGCAAAATTGAAGGATTCGCAGGCTATGAAATGACGTTCTCGGGCTATGATAATGGTGCCTCCGAACCATGAAGCCTTTAAATAATGATGTGCAAGATATAAAGCGGGATCCTCAGGCCATGGCATGGTGTTCTCGGGCTATGAAGATGGTGCCTTCGAATTATGATGCCTTTGGATAGTTTGGCGATATTTCAGCCCATGAAATACAAGATTTGGCGGTATTTCAGGTTACGCGAAATCATAAATGGCGATATTTCAGCCAACGGAAAAATTTAAATGCAATGTGGTGATATTCTAGTCGATATGATAAGTAAATTTGCGATATTTCATCCGATAGAAAAATTTAAATGAAGTGCGGCGATGTTCCAACCGATATAATAAGTAAAATGGCGATATTTCAGCCGATTTGCAAGATGTAAATGAAAGTGGCGGTATTTCAGCCACGAAAGAAAGATAAAGTGGTGGTATTTCAGCCATGCAGGTGGAGGTGGAGGTAGAGCTTAACCTCGGAAGGCAGAAAGGATAGATTTATGTAGATAATGTAGGATGGAAACAATGCTTAGTCTCGGAAGGCAAAAAGATAGCCATATGCAATGCAGACGGAGACAACTCTTAGTCTCGGAAGGCAGGAAGGTAGCCTTATGCAATGCCGATAATGTAGATGGAGACAATGCTTAGTCTCAGAAGGCAGAAAGGTAGCCTTATGCAATGCAGAAAATGCAAATAGAGACAAAGCTCAGTCTCGGAAGATTGAAAAGTAGCCTTATGCGATGTAGGAAATGTAGATGGAGACAACGCTTAGTCTCGAAAAGCAGAAAGGTAGCCTTATACAATGCAGGAAATGCAGATAGAGACAATGTTTAGTCTTGGAAGGCAGAAAGGCTGCCTTATGCGTTGCAAGAAATGCTGATGGAGACAACGCTTAGTCTCAGAAGGCAGAAAAGTAGCCTTATGCAATGCAGGAAATGCGGATAGTAATAAAGATCCTTAGCTGATTGTTGGTAACTGATTGTGATATTGCGGATGCTGGGGAATATTGCGTGCGGGTAGCAAATGCAAATAGGTGCGACGGTATAATATGATTGCGTAACATGTCTAGTAACTTTGTGACTTGGGTGCCTGCATCCAAAGAAAAATCGTGAGTTTTGTAACGGGGGAAAGATTAGTTCGTTTTCCCGTGGCCTCCGACGTTGCTCATCATTGGGTTAGCATTGCTAAATAGCAGCTGTCATATTTATGCATGATTTAACAAATATAACGTAAGTAGAAAATAGTATTGTTTAAATGAACCAACGACTGCGACGTGGTTCAAAGCATTGCAACCTTTCTTGCTCCGGAATTTTGAGGGTCCTCCTCAAAATTCTTCCCCAATTTACTAGGCTGGCACTTCTGACGGCTGCATTGATTGACTAAAGAATCAACTTCGAAATTTTAAGGTTCCTCCTCAAAATTCTGCCCCAGTTTACTGAGGTGACATCCCTGGCAATGAGTGGCTGAAGACTAGCTTCGAAATTTTAAGGGTCCTCCCCAAAATTTTGCCTCAGTTCCAATAATAGCGAGAAATGAGATTTTTATTAAATTGTGTCGAACCCATAGGGCTGCCTACGTATCCCCTCTTAAACGGGAATCAGGTCAGGCGTAGTTCAAATTACATCATAAAGAAATCATAGATTACACATAGTATCGTTTCACTGCATCTGAGTTGATTGGCTTCGGCCAGACTTCTCCATCCATTTCTGCAAGAATAAGGGCTTCTCCCGTTAGAACCCGGTGAACCATGTACGGACCTTTCCAATTGGGAGAGAATTTCCCCTTGGCTTCATCTTGATGCGGTAATATTTTCTTCAACACCTGCTGCCTTGGTGTGAATTTCCTTGGCTTAACTCCCTTGTTGAAGGCTTTGGACATTCTATTCTGATACAATTGACCATGGAAAACTACATTCATTCTTTTTACATCTATAAGGGCTAACTTCTCGTAGCAACCTTTTACCCATTCTGCGTCATCCAACTCTGCTTCTTGTATGATCCTTAGGGAGGGAATCTCTACCTCGGCGGGAATGACCACCTTTGTACCATAAACTAGCATGTAGGGAGTTGCCCCGGTTTATGTGCAGACCGTGGTGCGATATCCCAGCAAAGCAAATGATAATTTCTAATTCCATTGCTTGTGACTTTCGATCATCTTCCTTAGTATCTTCTTGATGTTATTGTTGGCTGCCTCTACAGCTCCATTCATCTGAGGCCTGTAGGCTGTAGAGTTCTTATACTTGATCTTGAATGCCTCACACATTGCTTTTATTAGATCGATGTTGAGGTTTGAACCATTATTAGTGATGATTGATTCTGGAACCCCGAACCGGCAAACAATATGGTCACAGACGAAATCTATCACAATTTTCTTAGTCACTGCCTTGTATGATGCTGCTTCAACCCATTTAGTAAAGTAATCAATTACCATTAGGATAAACCGGTGCCCCTTTGAAGCGGCAGGCTCAATAGGTCCGATAATATCCATTCCCTAGGCGACAAATGGCCATGGTGAGCTAGTTACAGTAAGCTCGTTTAGAGGAACCTTTATCATGTCTGCATGTATCTGACAGCGATGGCCCTTGCGAACAAACTAAATACAGTCTGTTTCCATAGTCATCCAAAAAATAACCTGCTCAGAGTATCTTCTTTACTAAGACAAAACCGTTCATGTGTGGCCTGCATGTCCCTGCATGCACTTCGTCCAATAGTCCGGTTGCTTCTTTTGCTTCGACACACCTTAACAAACCCAAATCGAGAGTTCTCCTGTACATGATTCCTCCATTGTGAAAGAAATTATTGGATAACCTCCGAAGTGTGCACTTTTGTGTAGCGTTGGTGAGTTCTGGATATTCCTCTGTGGTCAAATACCTTTTGCTGTCGTGGAACCATGGCTTTCCGTCCGCTTCTTCCTCAACGTGAGCACAATAAGCTAGCTGATCATAGATCCCTACTGGGATGAGATCAATGTAATTCGCATCTAGATGCCAGATCATGGATGATAAAGCGGCTAATGCATCAGCGGACTCATTCTGAACCTTGGGGACATGTTGGAATTCCGTCCTTGTGAAACATTTCCTTAACTCCTGTATGTGATGCAAATAGGGGAGCATCTTGGAGTTTTTGGTGGCCCATTCTTCTCGAACTTGATGTATGAGCAGCTCTGAGTCCCCGATCACTAGTAATTCTTGAATGTTCATGTCAATGGCCATCTTGAGTCCTAGGATGCAAGCTTCGTATTCAGCCATGTTGTTTGTGCAACGAAACCTGAGCTTGGCAGATACCGGGTAATGCTGGCCGGTTTCTGATACCGGGACTACTCCTATGCCAACTCATTTAAAATTTGTAGCTCCGTCAAAAAAAACCTCCAACCATCGTAGGATTCCGCAATATCCTCTTCTAAAAAGGACACCTCTTCATTAGGAAAATACATTTTCAGGGGTTCGTATTCTCCGCCAATAGGATTCTCGGTGAGATGATCTGCTATGGCTTGACCCTTGATTGCTTTCTGAGTCACGTAAACAATGTGAAATTCACTCAACAAGATTTGCCACTTAGCGAGCTTTCCAGTGGGCATGGGCTTTTGGAAAATATGTTTCAGCGAGTCCATCCTGGATATGAGGTAAGTGGTGTAGGCACAGAAATAATGCCTCAATTTCTGAGTTACCCAAGTCAGAGCACAACAGGTGCGCACTAATAAGGAGTACCGAGCCTCGTATGGGGTAAAATTCTTAAGGAGATAGTAGATGGCTTGATCCTTTCTCCCCGTTTCATCATGTTGTCCTAGGACATAACCGAATTCTCCATCCAATACTGCAAGGTAAAGTAATAGAGGTCTTCCCAGCTCGGGAGGAGCCAAGACTGGCGGCATTGACAGGTATTCCTTGATTCTATCAAAGGCTTTCTGACAATCGTCGGTCCATCTAGTAGCAGCGTCTTTCTTTAGCATTTTAAAGATGGGTTCACAAATGACTGTGGATTGGGCTATGAACCGGCTGATATAGTTGAGTCTCCCCAGGAAACTCATCACGTCCTTCTTGTTCTTTGGAGGTGGCAATTTTGGATGGCTTTGAACTTTGATGGGTCCAATTCTATTCCTCGACAACTCACGATGAAACCCAGTAGTTTTCCAGCAAGAACCCCGAATGCACACTTGGCGGGATTCAGTTTCAGGTTGTACCTTCTTAGTCCGTTGAAGAATTTTCTCAAATCTTCCCTATGATCAGTGCCTTTCTTGGATTTGATGATGACATCGTCTACATATACCTCAATATCCTTGTGTATCATGTCTTGAAAGATAGTAGTCATGGCTCTCATGTAGGTGGCGCCGGAATTCTTCAACCCAAATGGCATCATTGTGTAGCAATACATTCCCCGCGGCGTGATGAAAGACATTTTCTCTGCATCTTCCTCATCCATCCATATCTGATGATACCCAGCGAAACAATCAACAAAAGACTGCAACTCATGCCTGGCACAATTGTCGATAAGAATGTGTATGTTTGGCAAGGGAAAGTCATCTTTGGGGCTGGTCCGATTGAGATCCAGGTAGTCGACACAGATTCTGACCTTCCTATCCTTCTTTGGTACTGTCACGATGTTTTCTAACCACGTTGGATATTCCACTACCCTGAGAACCTTAGCTTTAACCTGCTTAGTAACCTCTTCTTTGATTTTCAAACTCATATCGGGTTTGAACTTCCTGAGCTTCTGCTTTGCCGGCGGACAGGCTGGATCTGTTGGTAGTTTGTGAACTACGATGAACGTGTTGAGGCCAGTCGTATAATCATACGACCAGGCAAATATGTCCTCATATTCTTTCAACAATTCTGTATATTCTTCCTTTTCTGATGGCGACAAGTGAACACTGATGCGAGTTTCTTTGACGTTCTCTGTATCTCTGAAATTAATGACCTCAGCTTGTTCCAGGTTGGACTTAGGTCTATTCTCAAAATTCTCAACTTCTCTGATGACCTCTTCGGGTATCTCGCCTTCTTCTGAGTCTATTTCCTTTTGTTGCGTTGTTTCGTTGCAAGTCACAGTCGCTGGTTCATCGTCAAGATAAGTTTTAGTAATGCTGTATAAAATAGAGTAAATGATAGAGAAAATAATAAGCAAGATATATATGATAAACTGAAATGCTTTAATTGAATTCATAATTGTTTGAAACCTCAGAGCTCTTTTTGAAATAAAGACAATGCGGAAAGAAAATGAACTAGTAAATAAGCAAAAAAGGGAGATGCACAGTGATTTTGTTTAGCCTTGCTACCCCGAAGCTTTCCGGGCCCTGACGGTCCTAATTGACCAATTGCTGAGGCGGTCTCCTTTGCTTGCGGCTTGTATGGAAGGGCCTTCCTCCCCCTCCTGCTCAAAAAGAACACAACAGTCCATATCATTATTCTCTAGGAACAAATTCTTCATGGTTGCCAATGTCTCATTTTCTTCGGACCCGTATATAGTATCTGCCGGCTGGAAGGTTTGTCCAGGCTAGGTATCGGAAACTCCAACGTATAGTAGGGGCCGCACCATGGTGGCGACCAATTTTGGAATTTTTCCCTAGTATAGCCATAGCCTAAGCAAAAAGTAGTGCCAGGCTTTTTCAGTGTGATTGTCTTAGTGATTCCGTGAAGGTTCTTGCCGAGTCACTTTCCAGGCTCGTACCAGCACCAATTCAGGATGCTTTCAATCATGTTGTCACACCACTTGTCTTTTTCTACGGTGTTGACCCTTTCGATGCGGTGGTTTGTCTCTCCGCCTATTCTCCTTTTGCCTCCGATCAATGGGATGATCTGGCGACTGTATATGGGATTACTACCGTCGCCATGAATGATCACTTCCTGATGATTCCATTCGAACTTTACGCCTGATGTAGGGTCGATGCTACGGCTCTAGCAGCATGGATCCTGGGGCATCCTAACAACAGGTTGTAGGATGCTGGGATATCTATTACTTGGAAGTCGACGTCGAACCACATTGGTCCCATTTGCAAGCACAGGCTGATTTCTCCAATAGTAGATCTCTGGGACCCATCAAAGGCTTTGACATTGATAGCCCCGTCTTTGATCTCGTGCAGGTCTTTTCCTAAAGTTCTGAGAGTTTCAAGTGGCCATATGTTGAGGCTGGATCCTCCATCGATTAGGACTCTGGTGATGAAATAATCTTCGCATTGCATAGTGATGTGCAGTGCCTTTTTATGACCCAAACCCTCTGGTGGCTATTCGTCTTTGTGGAAGGTTGTTTTGTGGCTTTCCAGCACATGCCCCACCATATTCGCCTTTTCTCCTCCGGTTATATTGCTGGGCACATAGGCTTTGCTCAGTATCTTCATTCAGGCATTCTTGTGATCATCTGAACTTTGCAGAAAAGCCAGGATAGATATTTGTGCTGGTGTTTTTTTCAACTGTTTCGCGATCGAGTATTCCTTAGCCTATATTTTTCTCCAAAGATCATCGAGTCCAGTCTCAATAGGCCGTCCCGAGATTTTCTTGCTAGACTCGGCTAAGTGCTCTGGAGTTTAAACCCTTCCTGTCCTGGTCATTCCTTCTACGACAATCATTTCTCCTTTCTTGGTCTTTCCTTTTCTACTGGCCTCGGTAGCGTAATCCCATGGTATAACATTCGAGCGGAATGGTGTTATGTCAGTCATTGCTACTGGAATAGGCACCCTTGGTGGAAACACAACAACTTCAAAGGGTGTAGGTGCCTTTGGAACCCCAAACTCAACTTTGATCGGCCCAGACGCCATTGTAGAAGGAGGCGCTTCAAATTCAAGTGGTAACAACATATTTACTTCGTGATCCTTGGAGGGCTGATTCTGCACAACAATTGGGTTAAGGGTAACTGCTGGCTTCTTTGGTTCATCTCCTTCAGCAATCAAACCTCTCGACCCTTTTGGGTCCCAATCGTCCTCGATCTCAATCATATGAACTTATCCACCTTTATGGTCGGGCAGGGGGTTGTTACGAACATTAGGAGCAGGCTCCTTTGCTATGACGACCTTGTTGTCCATCAGAGTCTGAATCTTGTCTTTCAATGAACGGCACCTGTCAAGGGTGTGCCCCTTCATGCTGGAGTGATACGCACATGTCTTGTTAGGGTTGATCCACTAGGAGGGATTTTCTGGTGTTTTGGCTGGGATAGGAGTAACATAACTGGCAGCTTTGAGTCTCTCATATAATTGGTCGATTGGCTCAACGATGGCTTTGTACTGCATGGGAGGTTTTCGGTCGAAATTTTGTCTGGGCCTTGGGAAATTTTGGCTAGTAGGTGGCAATTGGTAGTGAGTGGGTTGAGTGTTATAAGCTTGGTAAACAGGTGCTTTTTGAGAGTATCTGGGTGAAGTGGGTTGATATGTGAGAGGTAGAGTAGATTGGTAAACGGGAGGTGGATAGGAGGGTGCGAGTGCTTGGTAATTTGGGATAGGCTGATATGTAAGTGGTGGTGATGGGTAGGTGTGGTACTTTAATGGTGATCTGGCTCCCTGTGCGATCATCACGGCACTTACATCTTTCTTCTTGGACGCGCCACCAGTTTATAAAGCTTTATTGGTGGCTTGGAATTCTTTAAGATTTGTTACCATACCGTTCTTGATGCCCTCCTCAATTATTTCTCTGAATTTGATGATATCAGAGAACTTTTGACCCTCGATCAGCATCATTCTTTCATAATATTGGGGATCTGAAGCTCGGACGAAGAACCTATTCATTTGTTCTTCTTCCAGGGCTGGCCTGACCTTCAGAACTTCTGACCTCCAACGAGAAGCGTACTCGCGGAATGTCTCGGTGGGCTTCTTCTTCAAGTTTTGTATGTAGAACACATCCGGTGCATTCTCCGTATTGAAGCGAAACCTGTCAATGAAGTCCGTTGCCATACCTACCCAATTCGTCCATTTCTTGGGGTCCTGACTGATGTACAATGACAGTGCATATCCTTTCAAACTCCTCATGAAGAGCTTCATGCGAATTTTCTCGTCTCTTCCAAACCCTACTAACTTGTCACAATAGGTCCTTAGGTGAGCCCTGGGATCTCCGGATCCATCAAACATTTCGAACTTGGGAGGTTTGTACCCCTCCGAAAGTTCGACATCTGGCTGAATGCATAAGTCTTCATAGTTCAGCCCCTCAATGCCTTTGCTACCTTCGACACCCTAGACCGAACTAGTTAACTTCTTAAGCTCAGCTGCTAAGTTCCTGAGGAGGGAGTCTTTTTCATCAGACTCCGGTGCATTTAAGATCGGTTGGGTGTAGTAAGGTATGGTATCTACAAAGATAGGAGTGTTATGGAGGTGGTTGTTTGTGGTGTTTGGTGGCTCGGGAATGAGTAATGGAGCATTGTAGCAGGTTTGAGCGTGGGTAGGTTGTATTTGTGGTTGCAAGGTGTTTTGTGGAGGTGCGGGGTTTTGGGTGTCGACATCAGGAGCAGCAAGAGAGAATGATAGGCTTGCCAAGTTCCAAACTTGGTCCAACACTTCCTGGAATTTCAGCAATTTCTGCTCAAGGTGAGCAGCAGTTCCCGTAGCAATTGGGGTACCCTGAGAAATTTCTTCCCTTTCAATCTCCTTTCTAGAACTTGTGTTTTCCATTCTTCCTTTGCTCTTGTTCCGGACAGGACTCGGAGGAGGAGGAGGTGGAGGGCCCTTAGATCTTGTAGAATATGCTGACGGTGCCAAAATGCACGAACTAACCTTTGGGGAGGGGAATAAAAATAAAAAAAAAAACAAAAAAGGTAACAAGGTAGTGTGGGTTCTGAGGAAAACGTGTTGCAGTATTTAAACACATTATGCGGTAATATAAATCGCGTTAAATGTGCGGTAATATAAATCGCGTTCTAATTTGGGTGCCTTGTTGTGCCCGAGGTAGGCCTAGCGAAATATTGTTTTGGAGAACTTATATTGCTAAATGCCTCATTTTATTGATAAAAATAAGACAAATCCAAAACGAATCTAAATAACAAAAAGTAAATGTCACTGGTGGCTTTTGGCCTTATTACATCATTAAAGCAAAATAAAGGATTTCTAACTACTTGGTCCTAGAAGGACCTTACCTAGATTTGGCAGTCTTGTCTCTCTCGAACAGCTCCTCCAACTCGCGTAGTCCTAGCAGCAAATAAGCTCGGGCCTGCATTTCCTTCAGCGTTTTGACAATCTTCAATTGTTTTGATGAACTTCCCTTCCAGCTCTACTAAACCCCGCTCCAAATACCATAGCCGATTGTTGTCGCTGACAGTCATTTCTTTCCACTCCTCGATCAGTTTCTGCTGGGCTTCTTGTATTTCCTGATGCTCACTTTCATACTCTCGGATTCTCTTGCGCAGTTGATTATACTTAGCCTGTGTTTCAGCATGCTCATCAGTCATTTCTTTCCACTCCTCGATCAGTTTATGATGGGCTTCTTGTATTTCCTGATGCTCACTTTCATACTCTCGGATTCTCTTGCGCAGTTGATTATACTTAGCCTGTGTTTCAGCATGCTCATCAATAATTCTGTGACCCCGAGCGGATCTTGGCTGACCCATACCATTGTCCTCTAACCAACCCGAGTAGTGCGGCATGTAGCTGGCGTGATACCTATCTGGCTCAATGGATTCTTTCTCCAAAACGATCTTGCAATGCCACAAATGCTGAGCTTGGCACTGGTGAGGGCTATCGTCATCCTGGAAATCAGCCCTGAGGTGACTTTGCTTATCGACCCTCGGTATGATTTTTTTTCATCCAGCTTGCCTCATGGCTCGGAGAGGAACGTAAGGGTAAGTTCCCCTTAAACCAATCAGTATGAGAAATGGGGCATCTCGGGATCGAACGATGAACTCATCCGTGGGGAACCACTCAAACATTCACTACACCTGGTCTTCTTTCAGATTTTCAAATAATTCCACCCATCCTTTGGCGTCCTCTGGTCGTGCGAACATTCTGGGCATGTAATTCATACGCCTTGGCTGGTGGAAGGTGATATGGTCATCCCAATCCCGACATGAGATCTCTTGTCAGTATTTCCCTTTCTGGAGGTGTTCCATGAGCCATAGTTTAAGTAACAAATCACAACCCTCAAAATGACTTCCTTGTTGTTGACAATTGCTCAAGGCACGATATATCTCCGAGACGATCATAGGCACTATGCTGAAAGTCTGCCCACCAATCCCTTCTATCAGAGTTTTGTTTACCATGGCTAGTCTGGTGTGGATCCTAGCCTTCTTCATAGGGAACACGATAATACCCAAAAAGCAAAACATGAAGACAAAAACCTTCCTATGGACATGCCCCAATGAGGAGATAGCAAATTCGTCTGAATAGGTGCGGTATGACTTACTATAGCCGTACCTTTCATATAGATAATCAAACGGGATGTAGGAGTCCTTCAAACAGGTTAAGTCTGGGTTTTTCTTCAATCCCATCATCTTAAGAAAACCCCTTCCTTTGTGATTTTCTGTCATGAGCAAACCCAGAGTCTCCCAAGGAATCCATGCTAGACCCCCTATCTCTTCAAGTGAAGGAGTCATTTCTAGATCACCAAAGCATAACACAGATTTGTCACTATCACAGAACAACGTTGCAGCCTCTATGATTTTGTTGTTGGGCCGAATCTCAAGGAGAGAAGGCAGATTCCCTAGGCACTTGCGGACGAGTGTTTGATCACTTGAGTGGAGGTCATTCCACAAATTCAGTAGCCTTGGATGGATGTTGGTCACCATGCCAAATTTGGGGATTTCGTGCCTCATTTCTACAAAATAGAGTGTTAGGCCCTTACCACCTCCAGACTCGAGTATTTAAATCAATAATTAGCATAGAAAAACACTTAAGTTCTCCAAATAATGCACAGAACGTGAAGGCGTCCGTTTGGGTTCCAAGGAAACCCAGTGGACTTTGGACAAGGCTATCTTAATGAGTCATTATGTGAACAACATAACTGACTCAGCTAGGTTTTACCATGATGCATGTACAGTTTAACAGAGTAAGGTTTCTATTTTGAAGTGCTAGACTGGTACCCTTGAGCAGACAACTCAAGAGGGAAAGGCACGGAACCGTCGACTACACCGTTGATCGACTGGTTTTACCGCAAATTCGCCTTTGCCAAATTTAGGGGTGATAGTATTGGAAGTGCGCAACTACTCATTATTAGCGTTGCTATAGTATTTGTTTTGGCACGAGTGCAGTATGATGTTGAAGATGCAATTTACAAAAATAAAGCAAATTGAAAAGTATTTTCACGTACATAAAATGAATGATTATAATAAATGCTTGAAATTACATCGGTATTGAAATAATAAAGCAGTGAAGGAAAGCAGTTAAAAGAAAAGAAAGACATGAAGAGCCAAGTTAGTTTTCATGATGAAATAAATAAAAGGCAAGAAATAAAGGCAATTAAGTCACGAATAGCATGTAATGGTAAAAGCCTAAAAACGTCCCCAGCGGAGTCGCCATAATATCGATCGATGCCTCCTTTTTCTGAAGAGCGAAATCGGATTCACGACATTTGGGAGGACAACTCTTTTCCCACTTTGGGAATTGGGTTTTGAGACTTTGGAGAGTCGCCACCTAATGATTATAGTGCATTAGGAAACTTTAAAAGAAATAAAGATAAGAAACCAGAGTTCGAGTAACGGCTTGAAATTATCTCGAGGGAAAGGTGTTAGGAACCCCTAAAGATCCACTAGTGTGGTTCCCAGCCATGCTACAATTGTGAATTTAAATGCATGAAAACAAATAAACAAACAAGCATTGCAAACATGGGAAACGGTTACAAATAAGAATGTGAAAAGGATTTAGAAGTGCTGAAATTTAGAAGGAAATAGTTTTTTGTGATTAAAGAAGAGATGCGCAAGCAAAGGAAAGGGGTTAAATAATTGGTACAAGTAACTTAAGAGAAGTACAAGGAACGGAATTTGACGACTGAATAACTTTTAAAAATTCTAAAAAAATTATTAAACTAATAAAGAGGAAAGTGGGGTCCTAGGTTTATACATTACATGGATCATTCTCACAACACCGACACCTGATTGTATGCATATTGTTATTGTGTAATCATCATCTCCAGGTCTACCCTTCCCACCCCGTTAAGGTATTGGAGCACGGAATGGTATCGTTTTCCTATTGCATGCTATTACCCGTCCCAAACTATCAGTCTCAGGGTTTTAGGACTTCTAATCCTAAAAGGGGAAGAAAGGGATGGGGCCTTTATGGAGTTTAAAGGACAAAAATTCTAATCAACATTCAAAAAGAAAGTAACAAGTAGGGGGAATGAACAAACAAACAGGCAAGGCTCACATAAACCGCATAAATCAGATAACATGTAGTTTGGCATGCCTTTACACATACTGGTTTGGTCTTTAAAAATTAAAAATTAAGCAGCGGGCGGATTGGTTCAATACATACGTTTAGACAGGAAGCCCGCATTAGGCAACTTAGATACAGTTGTCAGGTATAAAGGTATTTTAAACGAGTGATTTTAAAAATACTGGTTTCAGAAAAGTAGTCTAATGTAGAAGAATTTTGAAAAGAGAGTATGCACTGCAGTAAATTGAGAAATGAGCAAAAGAATCATCAGATTGTTCAAGCATAAACACAGAAATGGTTGCGAGAGAGTTTCAGAGACAGAAATATCTAAGGAAAAGTAAGCTACAGAACCATTTTAAAAAAAAGAGATAGTTTCAGGGACTGAGTAAAACGTTTAGGGAGAATGTTTAGAAAGAAACCGTTTCAGAAAGAGATTCAGATTTGAAGAACTTAAAAGTATACTGGTTCAAAGGGTTTTATTAAAAGATTAGGTCTTTTGAAAACGTTACTAAATTAAGACGTTTAAAGACCAATTAACCGACTCTTATTGCATAAAATGAATCAGTCGAGTTTGATGCAAAGTCCTATAGGCATGATATCTATTTTCGACTTTTTAAAGCCTGTTATTGAACTTGTAAAAGATTATTGTGTTAATTAATCCTACAGTTTGCCTAATGCATATGCATTCCCTATAGGCATCATTTCTATACGCATTGATTACATGAACGTTAAATCCTACAGGCAAGATCTATAGTAATTTGCAATATGATTAAACATTACACCTTATAGGCAGAATTTCTAGATGACTTGCAGTATAATTAAACGTTAAACCCTATAGGCATGGTATCTATGGGGACTTTGAATCATAAATATTGGACAATCCTATAGGCAGGATTTCTAGTAAGAAAATCAAAGTCCTACAGTCATTATATCTACCCTTTATTGATGCAAGAAAGTAAAAAACCCTCCCATACCCTTTTACTATATTCCCCAAGTTTCATACAAAGATTATGACAAACTTAATAAATCAAACTAGAAATTAAAGATACATAAAAAGCTAACAGCTTGATCCAAGCAGCCTAATTCAATCTTGATGTCCAATAACATGTGTTTAACCAACTCCGGGATCCAGATTTCCAAAGCCTTCTCTTTATCATGGGTGTTTCCAAAGTTCCAAGGAATTTCAGCAATTCCCGGCATTGCTTACACCCAAGATACCCATTTAGAATTAGAATAGTGCAGTACGGAATAGCCAGCCCTCAGGCATCCAAGTTAAGAGGGAACTATAGGGTCCCAAAGCATGGCTTGCAAGAGAGGGGCAGAACATAGAACTAGGAGTAAGTGCAAAGTGATTGGGGAACCATAAAAATGGTGGTCAAACCCAGCCATAGGTGCAGACTGGCACACCCCTGACCATTTATTTGGTCAAACAAGTTAGGAGCAGACCCTTGA
Source organism: Nicotiana glauca (assembly GCA_026770625.1). Classification (NCBI taxonomy): domain Eukaryota; kingdom Viridiplantae; phylum Streptophyta; class Magnoliopsida; order Solanales; family Solanaceae; genus Nicotiana; species Nicotiana glauca. The sequence continues at coordinate 91,138 of MU725954.1, forward strand.
GGGTTAGACTTGGGTCTGAATGATTATTACGACACCACCAGACCCAAGTCAGGCTCTACACATAAAGGGGAAAAAGGGAAGTGGGAATTCATGTAAGCACATTAATGGCAGGAACATGAGTGAGGAAAGCATAACAACCTAAGAAATAAACACACGGTGAAGGAAAGCATAACAGACTAAGCAGTAAACACATAGTGAAGGGGGCATTATTTAACCATGAGCATACCAGTTGCGAAGTAAAAATAACAGCAGAGTAAGCAAGTAGCAAGAAATCAGTAGGAGCAGACTTCAGTTTGCAGCAGAACACTTGAGAGTTCACGAGAACTCAAGAATATTTCAGAAGGTAAAAAGGAGAAAAGCAGAGTGCTCAATACTATAAACGAGAAGCAGTTTAATCGAGCGAAAACTCAGTATTCCAATGTGTGAAAGCCTGTTTGTGCCGAAAAAGCTCTGTCAGAAGTGTAAAAGGGTAGCTCCTTTTATAGTGTAGAAAACAGGTAAGAAGAAGTTAAGAAAATAATTTGAAAATCAATCACAGGCTGTTTCCCTTTGATTTCAAACGGGCTTGATAAATAAGGAAATGGCTTTGATTTAAAATCTTTTCCAAGGCAATATAACATGGGCAAATACATAGAGATTTATTTAAGGCAGGAGTCTAGTAGTACAGGGTTTGGACAAATAAGGAAAGGCAATCAATCAGCATGCAGTAAAAAAAATCAGGATTTGAGTCTTGGTACGAACGAATCCAACCAGAAAAAGGTGAAAAGAGCTTTAATTTAAAGAAAATCAGTAGCACTCAATCAAACCTTAGAAAAAGGAGTTCGGAATCAATCACAAGTTGGCAAAAAGCCTTTTGAAAAAAAGATTCATAAATAAAGCACACAAACAACACAAACAAGAGAGAATTGTATAGAAAATCCAGAGTCATAACAAAGAAGGTTCAGTTCATGGACTTAGAATTAGTATGAAATAGTCAAGGGTTCTGAATAGAACCCTAATCCAAACATAAGATCAAGCCTTCCAGAAACGCCCCCAAATATTAGGGTTTCAGACTCAAATCAGATGCATAGATGAGAAGACAAAAACTAGAGCAGGCTCGGTAGTCTCTTTCAGAGACTTATGAGAAAACACACAAAGAGAACAGCAGGTTCAAGGATAATAGAGTGTGGAAAGTAATTTGAAACATAGGGAACACATTTAAGCACAACTTGTCACTCAAATAAGCTTAGAAGAGAAGATGCGACATAAGCTTATGAAAACAGTAGATGAAGCATGCTTAGAGTTTAAAACGAAAGTCCAGTAAAGGCAAACAAGGATAAAAAACTCAGTAAAATACAGTAAAGGAACATACGATATAGACATGGAAAAGCATGCTTATAGAAACCAATAGAAGAAAGAACAGAGCACAAAAAATAGAAGTATATTCATAACACGGCAAACATAAGGACACAAGAGAAAACTCATAAGAATATGGCATAGACAGATTCACACAAAGAAAAGAAGAAGAAGAGACAGAAGTCGTTTTGAGACTTTTTAGAAAACCCTAAATAAAAAAAACTAATTTTGAAATAAAAATTCGGGGAAAAGCTTAAAAGATTGAAAATAGCACAGATTCACCACATATCTAGGCAAATAAAAGAAGAAGGAACCTCAAATAGCTTTAGGGTTTCTCTGAAACCCTAGAAATGAGAAGGATTGGAAGAAAGTTTGGTCTCGAGTTGAAGATGGCCATAGCTAGGCTCCTAAAGCTCAAATATGCCAGAGCGAAGCCGGAGAGGCCATAGAACCACGGATCTGTAGAGGATCTGAACGGACGCCATCGAGGTCAGATCTTTAAATCTCGAACACCCATGGCTTAGGAGTGAAGGAAGGTAAGTACAGGCCGTCCATGGCCTGGGAAGCCATGGATTCAGGTGAGATTGAGGTCGGAGAAGGGTGAGAAGGGCTAGGGTTTCGAGACCCTTCGAGAGAGTTTGAGAGGAAGAGAGGTTTCAGAGGCGCCTGCTGAAAAGAAATGAGGAGGGTTTGGGGGTAGTTTGGAATTAAAAAGGAAAGGGGAAACGGTGATCGTTGATCTAAATGATCAACGACCCGGATTAAAAGGGTTATGGGTTGGGTCGGTTAAATGGGTATTGGGTTAGGTTAAATGGGATTGGGATGGTCCGATTTTGGGTCTGAAATTGGGTTGATTTTTAGGCTAAAATTGTAATAGAATTGGGGTTATAATTGAAATGAAATGTGGCCAAAATTGAAATAGCCAGTTTTCCCCTGTTGTTTTATAAAAATAGTAAAAATGATTTTAAAAGAAAATTGAAGATGCTGAACTAATTAATAATACATATGCATTATGTCACGACCCAAACTGGAGGGCCATGACTAGCACCCGACCATACTTGCCGAGCACCAACGTACATTTTATTTAA
>MU725957.1:0-10381 GCA_026770625.1 Nicotiana glauca
CGCGAGGTGCAGGGAGTAAAGTGAGTACTCCAACTCAATGAGTAATAAGAGTAAATAATAACTGAGCGGTAAGAAGACACGTAAAGCACACCATCATGCTATATAGGACAGTAAGACCCTTGAGAAAACAATAATTCATGAAAATCCTTTAGAAAATATCTGGCTCAGTTAAAAATTCTTTTGAAAATATCCTTTTTCCAACAGTAAGCATATGAATGCGATATCAGGTAGTGCAAGTCCGCACACAAGTCAGCCCCTCGGGCACAACACAGTATTAACAAATAACACCAGGGTATTTGATACACAGTGCAAGAAATAGAATGGATGCCAATGATATGAGAGTGATGAATGTCATGCCACATAGTACAAACAGGAATCAATGCGTGAATGAAATGCAATGCACATGACCGCTGCGGCGCGCAGCTCAATCCATTTGGATACCCGCGCTCACTATGGGGGTTCAGACTCCGGAGGGGCTCCTACAGCCCAAGTGCAATATCAATATCACACCGCTGCGGTGCACATCCTGATCCATGCTCAGTCCAGAGATGCACATAAGCCACCAGGGCAATATTCAATTAACGGTTCTCAGTTCCGAACGTTAAAATATGTAGTTTAAGTTTTAAAAACCTTAGAAGTATGACTGGACATTTCAAAACAGTGTTTAACTCAGGACTGAAATCATTTAAGATGCCAAGTATCATGGAAACAGTGATAATAATCCCTAAAGGATTCAATCAGTTGGCCCGAGGCCCAATCACGACAATTAATCCATTTCTATAAGGATATCAACTAAGCTTCGATCAATTAGATAGTTATTTCATTAAGCGGGACGGAACAAGTCACAATCACCAACGGTGCTCTACCCCACGCCCGTTATCCGGCGTGCAAGTCACCTCAATACAGCACTATGATGTGCAAATCTGGGGTTTCAAACCCTCAAGATATCATTTACAAGTATTACTCACCTCGAACCGGCGAAATCTCAAGCTCGCGATGACTTTGCCTATCAAATTGGCCTCCACGCGCGTCAACTCTAACAAAAATCATAGCGAATATATTACAATATGCTAAGGGAACAATACCCAATCGAAAACAATCGAGATATAGCAAAAATCTCGAAACTAGCAAAACCCGAGCCCCAAGCCCCGGGTCTGATTCTCGAAAAATTACAAAACTTACATTGCCGGATTCCTCGTATCGCCACGAGTTCATACATACCAAGAACTCCCAAATCCGAGCTCAAATGACCTATCAAATTCCAATTTAAAATATCAAAACTCAAGCCCTAGCTTTACCCCTTTTTTGGTGAATTTCCACTAATTTCCATGATAAATTTACCATAAACTCGAATAATTAGGCCAAGGAACTTACCTCCAATCAATTATCAGTCAAAACCCTCAAAAATTCTCTCCCAAAGCTCTCCAAGTCGTTCAACAATGGTGGAAACTACCTCTTGCTCGCAGATGAAATATGACATTTAAAACCCTTCTGTCCACAGCAATTTTTGCTTCTGCGGCAATTTTACCGCTTCTGCGTTACCACTTCTGCGGCCTTCCCACAGCATATGCGGTTTTCCTTAAGTCGCCTAGGACCGCTTCTGCGGTCCATAACCGCTTCTGCAGTGACCGCTTATGTGGAATTTAGTCCGCTTCTGCGGATAAATGCTAAAGCCTCAAAACTGCACCTGCGGAGCTTCTTCCGCTTCCGCGAAATCTCCCCAGCCAGCCAACGACCGCTTCAGCGATCACTTACCCACTTCTGCGGAACCGCTTCTGCGGTCCATTTCCACAGAAGCGGAAATACCAGAGGACAGCAAAAATCTGACCTGCAACACACTTCAAAACTCTCCGTTTAACCACCCGAACTCACCCCCAGGTCCCCGGGACCTCAACCAACAACACCAACATACTCCAAAACATCATTTAAACTTGTTCCAATCATCAAAACACATCAAACAATGCTAAAACCATCAATTCACATCGGATTCAAGCTTAAGTTTCTTCAAAACTTCCGAAATGCGCGTTTGATCAAAAACCCAACCAAACGATGTGCGAATGACCTAAAAATTTGCACATATATCCAAAATCACCCAACGAAGCTACTTCAACTCTCAGAATTCCATTCCGACCCTCGAATCAAAATCTCACCTATCAACCGGAATTCGCCAAAATTCTAACTTCGCCAATTCTAGCCTAATTCTACACCGGACCTCCAAAATCAATTCTGATCGCACTCCTAAGTCACAAATCATCCACCGAAGCTAACCAAATCATCGGAAATCAATTCCGAGCCCTCTAACTCACAAGTTAACATCCGGTTGACTTTTCCATCTTAAGCCTTCCTTAAAGAGACTAAGTGCCTCATTTCTTATCAAAACCATTCCAAATCAACTCTCACACACCACATCTCAATAATGAAATATGAAGAAGCAATAAATGGGGAAAACGGAGCAACAAAACATGAGACGACAGGTCGGGTCGTCACATTAAATCAATTTATTTCCCTATTTTATCCATAAAAAGCCAATAATTATTTCTAAAATTATTATTTTGGTGATTCACTCGTTGAACTTTTATATTTATGCTAAAATATAGCTAATGAATTTATTTTTGCGTATTTTTACAAAATTATTTAGTACTTATTTTTTAAGGCTAAAATCTATATTGCAACATTAGCCTCTTTTAGGATTTAATTGCGTTTATGCTCATAAAGATTAATTCCAGTATTTTTTTTTGGTTAATTATATGTCATAAATTATTTTAGTACTTTAAATTTATTTCTATAAATCAATTTACTATTTTTTATAATTTTAATAGAGAAAAAATGGCTATTTAAATGATAGCCCAGTTACATTTCAATTATAGCCTAAATCCTACCCCAATTTAAACCCAATTCTCAACCAAATTGAACCTATCGGACCAGGCCCAAACCCAGTTTCATAAACTGCCCCACTTACCCATTTTAATCCAGGCCGTTGATCATTCAGATCAACGACCAATACTCGCCCTTTTCTTAATTAATTCCAAACGACCCCAAAACCCTATCATTTCTCACCTACCGCCGCCCTTGAACCCCCTTCCTCTCAAACCCTCTCTGCAACACCACCTAAACCCTAGCCACTGCCACCCTAATCCACCATAATACCTACCTAATCTATGGCCTTCTGTGGTCATTTAAGGCCTATACCAGCCTTCCATGGCTCCTATGTGTTTTATTCTATGGTTTCATGACTAGACCTCGAAGGGATTTGGTTCAGTCCTTGCTTGATTACCTTTATCCGGTCATCCTTGACCTTTCTCCGGCCAGCCATGGCCATTCGAGTCAGATCCTTGACTCTCCTAGTTAGATTGGTAACTTTCAAGGCCTTTCTCATTGCTTTTGGGTTTTCTGAAACCCTAATCTCTAAGACTTTTTCGATTTCTTTCAGATCTACCTTAAATCTATGCTTGCCATGAACTTTTTAAGTGCTTCTCGAAGTTTCTTTGACCTTTCATTCAAAATGACTCTTCACTTTCTGATTAGGGGTTTCCTTTAAGTTTTTTTTTTCAAAATCTCTTCTCTGATTTTAACGTGTCTGTGATTTTTCTATGTCTTGCTCATGTTGTTCTCCTATCCGAGTTAGCATGTTGAAAACCCTATTTTCTTTTGGGTTCATTCGAGTTCTGAAGCTATTCGTTAGATATGTACTCATCTGATTAAGTGCTTGTTTGACTTATTTAATTTAGCATCTTTTAAACTCGATTGTTTGTTGAAACCCTAGATCTTTGGGTCTGAAATTGTTTGTTTGAGTACTTGACCTGACTGAAAGCTTTTGTTTTAGACTCTCTTTTCTCTATGTGACTTATCTGATTTTTTTTTACTATCTTTCAACTCGACTAGGGTTGAAACCCTAACTTTTTAAAAGAGTTTCCTCACCTGCTACTATGAAACCTTTGCATGTTTCTGATGCTCTGTTTTCTTCCCTGTTAATTCAATGTGACTCGACCTACTTGATTACTATGCTTCGAATTCTTGCTTCACTACTGAACCCTTGTTTACTTCTGCCACTATTGCCTGTTTTTAATTTTTTCAATGAGTTTGGCCTCGCTTTTCTGATAACCTTGTTCACTTTATTTATATGCTAAAGTGTTTTCCTTGATTTATCATCATCTTGTGACTGATTTCTCAAGTTTCCCTTTTATGAACCTTGATTTCACTCGCCCGTTCAAATTGATTGATTCTTCCCCTTTACTATAATATTTTGCCTTACTAAATCTTTTCCCAAATAAGCATACTTCTGTACTTAGACCAGATTACTTACTTAATGCTTGTACTACTTTTTTTATGGCAATAATCAGTCTATCTCTAAACTGATCTCTTTCCTTATTTGAATCCGTTAAACAATGATTCCTTAATTAAAAGGAAGCACTTGTATAATTGATTCTAACTGTTGATTGTTTCCATATTTGTACTACAACTTTACTTATTTCCTCTTTTTCTCTCATTTTCAAAAGGCTATAAATACCCTGCACTCCTCTTCTTTCAAAAACACGAACGCAAGGAACGAAACACTTGACTTCAGAACACACACTTCACTCAAAACTCTCTCTCTTTTCTCTGTTACTACTTATGTTGCTGCCTTGTCTAGCCGGCTGAAAGCCAAGGCTAGGTTGTGGGAAGTTTGCTTACTTTTCTTTCTGCATTTGCTTTCTTATTGGTATGTTCTAATTAATTTTCCAGCATCAATAACAACATGTTTCTTTACTATTTCCTTCACTTTTGCCTGTTTCCTGCTTGTGTTTAATCAAGTTCCATGACTAAGTATGCTGTAATTTGGCCCTTTCTCTTCTGAATTAATGTTTTCTTATGTATGAACTATGTCAGTCACTTATTATGACTTATGAATCCCAAACCCCCATATCCCCTATGTGTTTTTATTCCTTGATTGGTGTGGGGCATGTCAGCATTTGATATTGCTGTGCATAACCCAAACCTGACCCACCCTGGGATCATAACCTTCACATCCTCTCTATGTGTTGTATTCTCTGGCTGATATATGGGCATGCCAGCACCATCTATTGTTGTTCATGTCCAAACCTGGCCCCTTCCTAAGGTCACATGCTCCCTGCAATTAATTCCCAAACCTCTGACCCCTTTGTATAAAAAATGTTGATTCTGTGTACTGTTAGCTTTACTACTACTATTTTCCAATCACCCTTAACCCTCTATATTCTCCACTCAGTTTTAAATCTCTGCACTTCCACTATACTCTTAGACTTAGGTTTTGCCCCTCTTGTGTGAGCCTTGCCTTGGGACCCATGAGCTCCCTCTGAACTTGGACATGCCCTTTCATACTGCACTAATCTCTATCTGGTTATGCAAACTTGGGTGTAAGCACTGCCTGGGGTCCCTTGAGACCCTTAGGGAACTTTAAAACACCCAGGTTTGAGAAAGGCTTTGAAACAAGTGGCATTCGAGGTGTTTTGTTCCATAACTCAGACAGGAAGTCAGAATCAGGCTTCCTCTGATTGTAACTTCTTTTTTTTACTTTTTTCTGGTGTAATTCATTATTTGGTATGTAATAATTTGTAATAAATATTTGGGATTGGTTAGTGAAAAAGGGCTGGGCAATTGTGCATGCTTAACTATTAGAAGGGTAGAGAACATGCCTATAGGACCTGTTTCCTGTATGATTAATTCAACATTTAGATAATATGCCTATAGGACTCTTTTTAGTCTACATGTTGAACTCTACATTTAGAGAACATGTCTATAGGACCTGTTTTAAATTCTGCATTTAATTAACATGCCTATAAGATTTGTCTTCAAACCTGCATGTTTATTACCACACTTAGACACCATGCTCTTAGGATCTAATTGGTTATAATCCGGCATCATGTCCAATAAATTAGTGCATTTTCATAGAAATCATGCCTATAAGAATTTCAAATAAATCCTCCCTACTTCGTTTCACGTTCAACTAGACATCATGTCTATAGGCATTAAAATTAGCAATACTAGGTATCATGTCTATAGGAATTAAAATCAGCAATAATAGATATCATCGTCTGTAGAATCTGAAACCCGTTTAGTTTAAAATCAGCCTAACTCATACTGTTCTGAACTAGTTTTAAAACTATTCTCTCTCTTCCTATTAATACGGTTTAGAAAGCATGTCTATAGGATCTCAAATCATTTATTCTAGAATCGCTACCGCTTTGACACGTTCTGAATCAATAATAGATATCATGTTTATAAGATCTCACCCAAATACTTAGGTGATAACAACAAATAAAACTGAACATGCCTTTGTTAATCAGTAATTGCTACAACCAGCAGGCATGCCTGATTCAGAATTTTTATCTGAGTTATGTAATAAATTGGCCTGCTTCAACAACTTAAACTCCCTTTGCCTTAGTACTTTAGATCCAGACCCTGATTGTGTTTGAGTTATGCTATTTATGTGCTTTGCTTGATGAGGTATACATGAGCCATTTAGTTGTTTACGTGCTTCCCCTTAACATACAGTCCTATGTGTTTTTGTATGTCACCTTAGCTTTTTTACCTTTTGAAACCTCAAACTCAGCCTAATATCCCTTCCCTTTAGGAATAGTAGTCCTAAGTTCCTCCGGGACTGATAGAAACGGGACGGGTAATAGCATACAATAGTGGACAAGACCAATCCACGCTTTAATACCTAGACGGGGTGGGAAAGGTAGATATGGATATGATGACCGGTACTCTAATGCCACGTTTAGCCCCTCTTTAGAGGAGTGATTACCGGGTATTACATTGATGTGATCCATATAAACCTAGGACCCCCTCTATATTCATTAGTATGCTTAGTTATAACTCTTTCGAACTTTGATTTACTTTTATAATTTCCAAACACTTGTGTATCCCCTCTTATTTGAGCCTTATTTGTTTACTTGTAATTGCACAAATTCACAAAAAATAATCTGATCGGGAACCACACTAGTGGATCCTGAGGGGTGCCTAACACCTTCCCCTTAGGATAATTTCTAGCCCTTACCCTATCTCTGATTATCAAACAAACTTAGAAGTGAACCCTAAGTGTCCTAATGTACCTTAAATCATTAGGTGATGACTCTTCAAATGCAAAATCCAGTTCCCAAAAGAAATAATTTATCCTATACCCAAAATATCATAAACCCGATTTCCTGATGCAAAGAGGGAAAAAGGGGGCACAACATATATTTGTTGGTTCTTACCGATTTAATTCTAGTGTAGAGGTATGAATAAATTTGTCTATTATTCTTTAATTTTTGAGAGATTAAGTACTCTTAGTTTTATATCTCTTCTTCTTAATTCTTGTGGTTTTTTGCAGTTAAAGAAGAATTAATATTTATTGTCCAACTTCGAGTAATCATTTTTCTACTAGTACTAGTTTGTCATTCTATTATTTGCTTCACTAATTAAAATATGATATGTCATTTTTTTTGGCTAAATCTTGTTCATCAGAAAGTATATAATAAAATTGTTTTTTTGTTCAACATGTATGAAAGTGTAAATTTATTCAAGAGCAATTTTACCAGATAAGTGGTTACATTAGCGTGAGGAAGCAGTTACTAAAATTATTTGTATTTCGATTCGACCTCATGTTGTTGAATAAATTTTATTTTGTTTCGGTGTTTTAATTTATGGAGTTTTATAATGAGATATTATCTCAATGTAGTATTAGTTCTTAATTATGTGATCATGGGTGAGAACTTTTGTTGTTACCTTCCATTTCACTATGTTATTTCCATCTAGTAAATTATAAATTGTGGAATTAATAGGAAATTAGATAAATACTACTTATAAATAGTAGAACTACGGATTTTAATGTCATCAAATGTTCATCAAATTTTAGTGACAAAAATATTATTTGTCCGAGAATCATCTTTTTAGTAATTTGTATTTTATGATAATTTTAATTGTAAATAATTTTGTAAAAAAAATAATATTATTTTTAGTGACGACATAATAGTTTTCAACTACAAATTATAAATTATTCTTGTAAAACAAAGCTGTCACTATTTTATATATTTAGGGACGAAATATTTTTTGTACATAAAATGTAGTCTTTAGTGACAAAATAACGTCAATTTAACTACTGTCACACCCCCTTTTTTATCCTCGCGAAGAGAAGTCCGGGTTTCGATATTCCATAGAGGGATCGACTCGTTTCCTTTTGAAATTTGAATATTTGAAGAGTCGCCACCTAACGGATTATGGTGCGTTAGGGCACTTAGAGCGATTAACTCTTAGACTAGTTAGCATTACCTGAGATTTAGGGTAAGGGCTCAAAATAACCTTGAGAAGAAGGTATTAGACACCCTTCTCGGTCAACAACGGTGGGTCTCGACCGAATTTATACTTATGAATTAGTCCTTTAACACATAATTGCAAATAAAGCATGTTGGACATTATATGGCTCAAATAATGAGACAAAGGCTTTGAAATAGTTGTGTACATATATAAAAAAAAAAAGTAAAGTTTTAGACAAAGGGAATTTGGGAAAGAGGGGTCCTAGGTTGGTTAGCCTACAGAATCATCCCACGCAATGTCCGGTAAACACTCCTTAATGAGGGGCTATACGTGACATTAATGCGTAGTCATCATATCTATATCTACCCATTTCCATCCCTTAGCGGCTATTTAAGTGAGTGTTGTTTAGCGATCTCTATGCGTGCTGTTACCCTTCCCTTCTTAATGGTCTTAGAGGAAATGACCTCTACCTATTGGCAGTTCTAGACAAACCCCTAAGGTTTACAGGAGAAAATACTAGGTGATAGGCAAGAACAAATAGGACTTTAGCAAATAAGGTAGGAAATAAGCAATTAAATGCTCAGGTTTACCTCCACAGATAATGCATGTAAACGGCACGACTCAAACACAAACAAGAGCGGTATTATTAAACAGGATCCTAAGACATGATATCTAAGTGAATATCAAGACACAGAAGATATGCATTTTTATTTTTTTGAGCTCAGAAGCAGGGGCCTTAATCGGTTTGCCTACTGATCTTAAGCCTGTTAACCCTTAAGCAGTAAACACAAAGAGGCAGTTTCAAGTTTTATAAGAGTTGATTACCTAAGACTAGCCTAGGCGTGGGATAGTGAAAAAAAGTTGCGAGAATTATTAAAACAGTTTAGAAGTTATATTACCTAAAGCATGTTGTTCTAAGTGTTGCAAAGATACAGGGATTATGACCAGTTTTACTTAAACAGGATAAATGTAACATTGTTTTTACATCTTTCATAACCAGTAGTTTAAACTAGGTGTGACTGAGCGAGTATGAATGAGATCCTAAAATAGGGTATCTAACATGCACATGTAAAATACAGATTGATTTCAGGATATGCAAAATTCCTAAAGCATGATTTCTAAATGCCCAGAAAGTTACATCATGATTTCAGGATGTGCAGGAGCAACAATTTTATGTTAATACTGTTATTTAGCCTAAAGCAGGATTTTTAAGTGATAAAATAATGTCAAATGAGATGTTGAAACAATAAACCTAAGAACATGATATCTAATGCATGATATGCTTGGAATGTATTGGTCCTAGGCATGGATATTAATGCGCATATAGGAAATGTAAACCTAAGGTATGGTTTCTACCCATTGATATTGATAACATATATAACTAACCTCCCCTTTTTACTAGCCAACCCCAATATCGTTTACAATAATTATTACAAACCAATATTGAAATGAATTACATAGATAAAGAAAAATAAGAAGTTACATTATAGGGAGCCTGAAAATAGGCCCAGCTTTCCAAAACCTCAAATGCCAAGATTATTTCATAGCCTTTCTTATATGCAAATGTGTCAGAGTTCCCTAAGGACCTCAAGGGAACCCGGGTAGTGCTCACACCCAGATTTTACAACCATAACTGAGTAGGTGCAGTGCGGAAGAGCCAACTCCAATGAATCAGAGTTCAGAGGGATCTCATAGGGAGCCTTAAGCAGTCACACATTGGAGGGGAAGAACTTAAGGACCTAAGAGTAGAGTGAGAGTGCTTGACATAGTTTTGAAAAGGTTTTAGCAGAAAAGCAGTGTAAAAAGAGACTTAGTTGAACTAGTTTTGTAAATAAGAGAGTTGTCTAGTGAAACAACTTTTGAAAACAGTTGTGTAATTAAGCAGGTCAGTCAAACAAGTTCAGCAATACTTGTCGACGCCCCCCGTTTTTCCAAGGCGGAAAGCGGGTTTCGACATTATGGATGAAATGACTCTTCTATTCCCTTTTTGGGGGAAATTGGGTTATGGATTTTGGAGAGTCGCCACCTAATGATTATAGTGCATTAGGACACTTTAAAAGAAGAGAAGAAGATTTTGAAAGAAAACCAGAGTTCGGGTAAGGGCTTGAGATTATCTCGAGGGGAAGGT
>MU725957.1:15545-50146 GCA_026770625.1 Nicotiana glauca
AATCTAGGGTTTCTTCCACAAGTCAAAGGTAAAGACGAAAGCATAGAAAATCAGGCAAGAACAAACTCAGGGAGTCCAAAGAACACAAACATTCATGGAAATCTAAGTAAAGAAAAAATATAGTAAAGAAATTACTCGAAAACCATAGGAGAAAAAATACGCAGAAACCATAGTGAAAACGCTTAGGAATTATAGCAAAGTAAAAATATAGTAAGAGATAGCAGTAGAATGAGTAAAAAAATCACGGAAACCCTAAGTTTTAAGAAGATGATCAGTTTTGAAAATAAAAATCGAAAAGATGTGAAAAATACTTTAAAATCTTAGAAAATAGCACGGATCTAAAGCAGATCTTAGAGAGAAACAAAGAAAACCTCGAGGGCTTAGGGTTTCAGAGAAAACCCTAGAAAATGAGAAAGGCCTGGAATGGGCTGGTCCTGAGTCGGAGATGGACTCACAGGGCTAGGACTCGCCGGAGATGAGCCGGAAAGGGCCATCGAACTTGAATCGGAAAGATTCTGAGCCGGGGTCTTCAAAGTCAGACTCTGAAACCTCGAGCAAAAAGAGCATAGAGGTATGTGGGGTAGGTACAGGCTACCCAGGGCCTGAGATGCCATGGTTTTCGGTGAAATAAGGTCGGAGACCGGTGAAGGGGCTAGGGTTTCGGAGGGTAGTTGAGAGAATTTTGAGAGACAAGGGGGATTCAAGGGCGTATGTCTGATTAGAATGATTAGGGTTAGGGGTGGGCTGGTGAATTAAAAAGGAAAGGGAGGATCATGGCCGTTGATCAAAGTGATCAACGGCCTAGATTAAAAGGCCAACGGGTGGGTTTATTTGATTGGGTCTGGGTCGGGTAATTGATGGGATTGGGTCGTTTAATTAGGGGGGGATTGGGGTTCAAATCAGGCTATAATTGAAAGTAAAATGGGCTACAATTGAAATAGCCACTTTTTCCATTTTGAATTTAAAAAATAGTAAAAGCTGTTTAAAATTAAGATTAAAAATAATAATTTAATAAAAAAATATATAAGTGTTAATTTAAAAATATTGGGAATGATTTTGTGATTAAAAATGCTATTGAATCGAGAAATAGGCTAAAATTGCAATTTCATGCAATTTTAGTTTAAAAATACCAAATGGACTTGTAAAATTATGTAAAAATCATGTAAATTATATTTTTTATGTATATGTAAGGATAACATAAATTATTCACCAAAATGACAAGTTTTGGGAATAGTTATTGGATTTTGTAGTACAAAATAGGCCATAAATTGGTTTTAAAATTTTTTAAAAATTTTGGAAAAATACCAAAACCTTTGGGGATGATTATATATGCATATACATGCTATTTTGAAAGTATTTTAAGTATAAAAATACATAGGAAAAAATTGGATATCAACAATACTTAGAGAACAAATCTTCACACAGGGTCAATTGGGGGTTAGGGACAAATAGAGCATATATGGTGAACACATAACAGGCAGAAGTTCTTTGCACTTGGTTCAAGTAGTAAGACGTTGATTCAGGAGTGTTAATTAGAATATAGTTATAGAACCAGAGATGCTTTAGAGAGATTCATGGGGGTTGAGAGATGGTAGAGTATAGGATTTTATACTAAACATGGCTGAGCATAATATTAAGACAACTTGGGATAATAGCCCAATAGGTGCATACTAGAACTAGTCAATAGTATACAAGCATTAAACAAATAAAGTCAAGCTACTGGTTCACGAGAGCATGCTGACCCTAAAGAGGTAAGACACGGCTAGCATAATTAGATGAAGCAAAAGAGATTAATTACATGTTGAACAGCAAAACCATAGGTAGAAATAAATCAGGAACATGATGAACTGAAGTAGTAAAGAAACATATTATTTTTGGGACTTGAATTGAAATCAGAACATACCAGTATAGAGATAGTAAACACAAAGTGAAGAATAAGAGAGTACAATAATTATCCTTGTCTTGCAGCCGGCTAATTCAGAATAGTAGCAAGTAACAAAGAAAGAAAGCAGAAAGCTTTTTGAGTGTGAGAGAGTTTGTGAACCAATGTGTTCGTGTGTTGACTGTTATATAGTAGTTTGAAACTAGGTAAAATAAGGTAAGAATCAAAGTCATGCAGTGATTATGGAACTAGGTATCAATTAGTATAAAATTAGTATAAGTACTCCCTTTAATTAAGGGAATCAATTCGAACGGTAAGAACATGTAGCAAATAAGGAAAGAAGTCAATGTGTAACTGTAGCATAACAGATAAGGAAATAATTCAAATATAGTAGGCACAAAGAATACAATTAGGGCTAGGTTTATAAAGTTCTAATTAAGAAAATAATATAATAATCAATTAACAGTATAGTCAGCCATGTAATAAGGCAAGAAGTAAACTAAAGTTGGAAATCAGTAAAGAATATTACCATAGAAAATCAGTAAAGGGTATAAATCACAAAAAATTAGGGATTCAACTAGAAATAGTACTGATTAGAGGAAATTACCACAATTTTCTGTCAATAAACAAAGTAAACATAATATAGGTAGGATAAGCAAAATCAGAAACCCTAATGAGCACGGGGGGGGGGGTAGAAAATCACAGAAACTCGGAACATATGCATGAGAAATAGACATACGCACAAATCAGACGACCAAATAAGCAAAGACAGACTCAGAACCCAAGATTAAAACCAAAAATTAGGGTTCTTAACATAGTTAATCAAATAAAAGGAAAAACTTAAATAAACTGTTTAAACATAGTAAAAATCATAGATTAATACCAAAATCAGAAGAAAAAACGTTTTAAAAAAGGTTTACGAAACCCTAGTTTTGAAGACGAAGAGGTGTTTTTGAAAATCGGAGAGATTATCATGAAAACAACAAGAATAACTCGAAATATATTCAAATCTATGATGGATCTAAAGAGTCAAGAGACGAGTTAGGGTTTCAGAAAGAGATAATCCAGAGATAAGGAGATTTCGGCTTAGAAGCCATGGATCTAGCCGGAAAATATAAAGATCTTACTCGGACGACCAAGGGTGGCCTGAGAACGGCATGAAAAGGCCATGGGTGTGAGTTGAACAGCCTATGGTCCCCTTTAGGACCTCAAAGTAGCAAAATCCGGCTTGTGAGAGAGCCATGGAGGCTAGGGGTGGTGGTGGAACCACCATTGATACCGGTGAGCCAATAGCCGGCGAGTAGGAGTTTAGGTTTAGCAGAGAGAGTCTTGAGAGAGATGAGAGATGTAACGGCGGAGAGTGATGAGAGAATGGGGGTTTGGGGGGGGGGGTTTAAGACTTTAGGGTTAATTATGGTAAGAGGGGATCTGGACCGTTAATTAGAATTGATCAATGGTCCAGATTGGACCATGGATTGGGTCGGGTAGCTTGGTGGATTGGGCTTGGGGTTTGGGCTCTTTTAATTAGGTTTGGGGCGGTTCAATTTAGGCTAGAATTGAAATAAAATTGGCTATTTGTTAAATACCCAATTAAATTAATTAAAATAATTTATAAAATAGCTAATAATCACAAAAATAAATTTCATGCATGGAAAATAATTTTTAAATAATTATTTAGTATTTTAAAAAAATACAAATGACTAAGTATTGGTAAAAATAGTACAAAATTATATGTTTGGGCTACAATTGCAATGTTATTGCAATTGTAGCCAAACGATGCCAATTTGGCAAATTATGAAATAATTTGGTTTAAATAGGATCATAAATAATAAATTAAATCAAGAAATGCTTTTAAAATCACTTGTGATGCAATTCTGTAATTATTTATTGGATATAAAATGCTGGGTAAGTTAATAAAATATAGGAAAATTATGAAAAAATACAATTGCTATTGATGCATGATTTTGAAGGTATATATGCAATTTTAAAAATATTTTGGAAAAAATTGGGTATCAACAACTACGAAATATATATAACTTTAGAGACATTTGATATCGTTACTAATTAAACTAAATAGTTAGTGACAAGGTAGTTTCGGCGACATTGATAATCTTTTTAGTGACAAAAGCACGCTATTAACGACGTATATTTTATACTTTTCTGACGAACAAGTTCGTCACAAATACTAGGCATTTGGGAACGAAAAACATTTCGTCCCTAATATAACTTGATTTAGTGACGAACCACCAAATTGTCTCTGTATACTTTTGGTGATTGTGTTTTTGGGACGAAAAATTGACGAATTGTTTTTTGTCTCAAAAGATTTTTTGTGACAAAATATGACTTTTAAATGACAAAATAGTTCATCATTGATAATCAAATTTGTTGTAGTGCCAAGAAAGGATGGAATCAATGAATGTTCTTTCTGAGTGAAAAGGTGATGTTTGTATATTAGCAATGAGATCCGATTCTCTTTCTCAAGTCAAAGTGTATCTTTACAAATGAATATCACATGTCCCTGATCATTATGTCTTTTTCTATTTATAGGTAACATGTTCCTAAAAAAACCCTAATAGTACAAGTGCAGAGAATATCTACTAGAATATTCTCTCTAATGTCTTATCTTGAAAACTCGCCGTTATAATTCTGTCAAGAGTCCTCAACCTCGGCCCTGGTCCTTGTTGACTCCTCAACCATGGCTTTTGCTGATAAATAGATTACTCCGACACACGGCATCCCAGGAATGCTTCACTAGCACCGTTTTTGACTAAAGATGGATTTTGACCCATATAATTAGTCCCTCCGCTTATCGATATCGTTCTTGCGGATGAGGTCGGTGAGTGGACAATGTTATTCATGATACAATTCATCTGTGTTGGTTGAGGCCGTGGTTGTGGAGACAGGTCTACATGGCCTTCTAAGGTCCACATAATTTGAATTCTTTGAATTTCTCGGGAAGTTCGTTGGAGACATTTGGGCCAAGGGAAAAGGTGATATCATGACATCATGCATCATAATGATGTCGTTTCCCTGACGCGTTGCATCGCTTTTTGTGTGACCTTTGATTAGATGTGTCGCTCAATTTTCGTGTTATTCATTACCTGTTGTTTCAATTTCGGTGCCTCTCTCAACCTTATAAATAGGGGAAAGTTTGTCAATTTTGAAACTTTTTTACAACTCTCTCGTTTCTTTCAGCAATAACCTCTCCAATGTCTTCTTTGCAGAACTCTTTGAACCCTTTTGTTTCAGCGATTCTCATTATTCTTCACTCCTTCTTGCTTGTTAATCTACTTCCTTTAATTGAACCATGTCTAAATTACGTTCTAAAACTAGGGAAGGGAGTCGTATTGCTCCCTTGGCAGTGGTGTTTTCTTTTCGCGGGGAGAAATGTTTCCGTCATTGCCGATGATGAAACCTTCCCATTGGTGGAGAAAATAATTCCGTTCAACCCCGAATCTAGGTTCGACTTCACCAAGTCACCGGAGGCAACGCCTGGAATCTTCCGATTGGTAATGACAGTGAAGGAATTGGCGGAGTTCATGTCCTAATACGACATTCCTAATCATGTTGAATTGATCCGGCCGAGGAGGATATGGTGCAGGTCCACCGTCCTGGGTATTGCGCCCTATATGCCTATAACTTCCAAATTGGCTACTCTTTCCCCTCCTTCCGTTGGT
The DNA here is from genome assembly GCA_026770625.1 of Nicotiana glauca. NCBI lineage: Eukaryota > Viridiplantae > Streptophyta > Magnoliopsida > Solanales > Solanaceae > Nicotiana > Nicotiana glauca. The sequence goes on from MU725957.1 coordinate 21,105, forward strand.
GGAGGAATTCTGCTGCCACTACGCTGTTTGTCCCGCACAACTCTCGTTGTATGTCTACAAACTTATAAAGATGTTTACCAAGTTTGACGAGCTGGCTGAAGTAGAACTAACACTATGATATCTGATATATCGTTAAGGAGGCAAGTGCCTGGTGGTGAAGACGAACGACAAGGCTAGTAGTCAATTCTGGTTGAGCTTCTTCTCCGTCCGAACTGAGGACGTCGTGGCCAATATCAGTGACTTTCCCGAGGCTTGGAACTGTACCTGTAAATACTTGATTTTTTTCCCGTGTTTGACTTTTTCCCATGCTCGTTCCTGGATTCTGACTTCTCATCCTCTCATTTTGTAGCCAAGAGCTCTCCTCTGCCTTTAGACGCTCACATTTCCGACCGGGTCGAGAGGCTTCTCCCTCACATCGTGGGGATCCATGACTGGCCGAACTTTTTCAAGAGATGTAAGCCCACTCTCCCTTTAACTAGTAAATTCTCTTCTCTGATCGTAGTCGCTCTATTTCTTATAGTGTGTAGACGTGCTAACTTAATGCTGCCGCTTTCTCATATAGGGTTTCTCGAAGGAGCCAAGCACAAGTGCGTTCTTTTCGTAGGGCGATTGTTGCCTCCTCTACTTCGGCTCCTGTTATGGTTGCTACATCTTCCATTCCGGTCTTGATCTCGGATACCATAACTCGAGGGCCCGCCTCTGTTCTTTATGCGACTCCTGCCTCCTGTTTGACTCGAAAGATAACAAATACTTTCCAAGCAAATCAATCGAAATAATTCAAGGGGTAAATCATAGCCAATCGTAGTTAATCACTAAATTAGAAGACAAACTTGAAATATATGAATAATCAATTATGGAACAATAAAAATGGGGTTTTATTGATCATAGTAGCTTGACCTACCTCTCCTTGAAGAGGTTCAGGATCTTCCATTGATCTTGTTTACCGCACCCGCCCCCCTCCCTTATGGAGCATATCTTTCTATTTTTGTGTATCCAGAATTGTGTAGAAGAAGAAGCCCCCCTTAGGAGGTTCTCTCTCTTGGTATTCATAGCCTCAGGCTTTTTCAGCCGGTCACGAATGGGCCCCTCTTTTGGTCGTGGAGACGTCCCCTCGTTCACCTTAAGGACAGTTTATCATAAGTCAAAAGTCAGCAGTGTTGACCATTTACTATAAATTGGTCGTGATGGGGTTGACCCCTGGTCATAGAATGGTCGAATATCTGCCAATAAAGTTAGTCCCTCCGTTCGTCGAGGTCGTGCCTGGGTCGACTTCGACGGACAGATAGAGCGACGTGATCGGGAAGGGCACTTCAAAATGAAGTTTCGGAACTGAACCGTCGGTTGGTGAGTGGAGCGTCATCCCGCGCGGTCGTTCGTAATGGCACACGTTTTCATGAAACTGAATCGCTTCGTGCACGGTTATGTATTAATGGCGATCGTTGGGTTTCGCGCAGGCAGAATCTGTTATTTATAACTAGAGAAGATGTGTCATTTTGTTCTTTACATATTTATTGTTCTTCTAAGAGAGTTCTCGAGAAGCCTTTTCTTTCATCAAATCACATTTTCCCTATTCTTCCGATCGTTATCATCATTGATTTCTCTGTTTCCCTCATCAAAGCTCTTCTTTCTCTCGCTCGTGAATCAATTATGGCAGGCACTTCTTCTCGCGGCAATAGTCCGGCTAATTCTCTGGTGGTTGGAAATTCCGCTCAGGCAATCGAAAGGTTAGAGTTGGTGGAAGGTAAAGAAATTCCTTCGGTCGATGAAATTCTACCTCGACCAAGCAATTGGGTGATGGATTTCAGTGCACCGGGCGGCGTGGAATAGGGGGCATTGCTTCTCTAATGGGGAAGTGGGGATAGCCCAAATGCGGGAGCGATGGCGTATCCCACGTTATGTCGAGATCGCTCTTGCGAAGACTGAAGACAGGGTACAGATTGAACGTTGAGGGTATTGCTCGTTCTATGCTTATCCCTTCCAGGTGGGGTATACACTCCCGCTACCGATGCTGGTAGTAGACTTCTGCCGCTATTACGAGGTATGCCCGACCCAACTTTCTCCTTACCTTTACAAGTTGCTTCTCATGTTCATCAAGTATGCGGAGCTAGCTGGTACGGAGGTCACTCTGAGGCATGTGCTCAGTCTCTTTGCTCCCCAAAAAATCTGCGGCACCATGATCCATGCACGCCCACAAGGATCGAAGGGCTTGATGGTTGGGCTGGACGATGAGGTCATTCGTCATTCCTTTGGATGCTTTTTCTATATTCGGACTGAACTCCCGGTGGCGGACTCAAACGGGTTCCCGGAAGTTTGGAACTTTGCACGTGAGACCTCGTTCCTGACTGGGCGCCTGCCCTATTTCGACTTTCCTTATGCTTTGTACCTATGATTATCGATTTACCTTAATATTTTGTAGCTGAAAAGTTGCCGCCGCCTCCTTTGGAGGGGATCCGAGACTGGGTAGAGGCAGTGTTTCCTCGTACTCTGGGCATTCGCACCTGGGCGGCTTTCTAGGAGAGACATGGTCGCAGGCCCGTAACAGGTGGAATATTGGCCCTTTCTCTTTTCTATTTTGTTTTGTTTTGACTGCGCTTATTGATTCGTTTATTCCTTGCATCTAGAGAGAACACGTCGCGTCAAAGCTCCTCAATTGGCTTTCCGTCGGCCAGGTGTAATTGCTAGGCTAGCTGCTGCGTCTGTGCCTCGTCGAGTACCGAGGGCAGCGTTGGTTGAATCGTCAGCGGCCGCATCCCCCACGCGGGCTACGCCACAAGATGAGAGGCCGTCCGGGCTTGTTCGTTCTCGAATGGGCTCGCCATCAAATGGGGAGGAGGATAGGCCTTCGCAGAAGCGGCGAGTGGCATTTGTGGCGGCTCCTCCATCGGTGATCAACTTGGATTCTCCCCCGACGAATTTGGACGGCGGTGCGGCTGTGGCGCTTGCTGGAGAGGAGAAGGAGTTAGTCGGAGTTGAACCCGTTAGTTCTATCCAAGGGAATGTTGCTGTCTCAACGACCCTGTCCGAAGTTCATGTTGCCGAGGTGGAGGGTCGATCCTTACAGGCCTCCGTCGGGACTTATGATGTACCATTGTTGGCCATGGAGAGTTGCTCTACATCAACGGCGGCAGAGAGGGGGAAGGACGCGTATGAGTCTGAGTCTGATTTGGACCCCGACGACGTTCGTATGTTTTAAGAGGGTATTACCAATTCTACGATGTACGCAGGGGGGACGACCCGTTTTATTGAGGTTCCCTCGGATTTGAACTTATTAACTGAAGGGAATAGTTTGGTGTCGCAGTTTGAGTTGTTGTGTTCGGAGGCCGAGAACGCGTCTTTGAGGAGTGTCTCGGACATTGAAATGATGGATGAAGTGGCCGTGATGGGCTTGAGGGTACGTAGTACGTTCCTAGTTTTTTCTCCCCCTCCCTTTTTAGCCTTTGCCTTAGCTTTGCCTTTCCTTTGTTTTGCAGACTTACTTGTTGGAGGTGGAGAACATCCGCAGAGCCAAGGTTCGCTCGAGGATCTTCCTGCAGATGCTGGGGAAATATCGCCGTTATCGTGATCGGTGTCGAGGGCTGCACGAGCATTTACGGAACGATCCCTGTAATCGGGCTTTGGGCGAGAAGTTGGCGAGGAGGGACCAGAAGCTGTTGCAGGCGCTTGGCAGTAAACGTGCTCTTGAAGAGCAGATTCGTCGGAAGGACGAGGAGCTTGAGGTGGGAAAAGGAATTGCAACTGAGTGTGCGCACCTGCAGGGCAGGTTGAAGGAGATGGAGGCGGAGGCAGAGGCGGAGCAGAACCGGGTCAAGGCAGCGGAGGCTGCTGCGGAATGGAGTGGGAAATTGGCGGCGCTGGAAGGCGAGGTTACTACCTTAAAATTTCTAGAAAGGGGTTCCTCGTAGAGGTCCGTGGCGTTGGAGGCATCGATTCGTGTGCATGAATCCCGGCTTGAGTCGGAGAGGGAGACAGCGGCCCTTAAGAAAGCGGGGCTCGAGGAACGGATTGGTATGCTTGAGCAGGAGGCCCAGGTCATGTTGGACCGGATTGCGATTTTGGAGGAGGAGAACCGGCGACTGCAGATCCAGGCTGGTTCGTCACATACTGCCATTTCCCACCAAGTTCATGAACTTTGGGTCTACGCCGAGGCTCAACGCGATGTTTACAAGAACTTGTTGGATGCGGGTATTGTGACCGAGGCCGTCTTCGAGGTGGCACGCCAGAAGGCTCATAAAGCTCGTGCCGACTGTGGTTATGATGTGGCGACACCCGAGGCTAACGATGGCACGAGTGGGTGTGATGGTGACGGCGATGGTGGCGCCGAGTAAAGAAAAGATTTGTTATCGTTGTTTGTTGTTTTTTTTATATCCCGTTCGTCGGTTGGCGCTCGGTTGTTTCATGTTGTTTTTTTGTATTTTTCTTTCTTGTATTGACCAGCCGGGGCCGGGTGTAAGCGGGGAGTACCCGCGCTCTTAACTCTGTAGACAATTGTACTCTTTTTTCTATCGTTTGTCTCGCGTTATACTCTGTCTTCCGTTCCTCTCCTTTTCTTTTATGAATATGTTTGGAGGGACGATCAACCCTTGAATTCGACCGAGGCTGTCATGCCAATTTTGGATTGATAATGATGGCTCTTTGGCCTGACATGAACGGGGAGGGGCGGTCGCCTTGTAGTGATGGCAATTGGTTTTTCTTCGCCCTAGCCCTAGTGCGGCTGAGGTCGCATCCGATCAATTTCGAGGGCGAAGGCACTTAATGTGAGTCCTAGTTCGAGCGAGACTGGACCTAACAACTTTGATAGCGAAGGCCCTTAGCCTGAGCCCTGGTTCGACTGAGGTTGAACTCAACAAATTTAAAGGTAAAGGCATTTAGCCTGAGCCCTAGTTCGACTGAGGTACCGCCCCCCTTATCGAGCATATCTTTCTATTTTTGTGTATCCAGAATTGTGTAGAAGAAGAAGCCCCCCTTAGAAGGTTCTCTCTCTTGGTATTTATAGCCTCAGGCTTTTTCAGCTGGTCACGAATGGGCTCCTCTTTTGGTCGTGGAGACGTCCCCTCGTTCACCTTAAGGACAATTTGTCATAACTCAAAAATCAGCAGGGTTGACCATTTACTATAAATTGGTCGTGATGGGATTGACCCCATGATCATAGAATGGTTGAATATCTGCCAATACACCTCCCGACCTTATTCGCTAATTGATGAAGAAGACGTCTATCCTGAAGACGATGGTTTGATGCCTCGTAGGAGGAGGGCCGTGGGCGTCGGAGGAGAGAGACCGGCAACCGTCATCATAGGAGATAGTGGCCTTGTCCTTCGGGAATAAATTTGGACCACTTTCCAAGATAACTGAAACACATTATACACAAGGGAATTTGATCTTAGAAATAGAAATATTTGGGTATTCTTTGTTTTTTCCTAAAAATGCTTTACTTGCAAAAGAAAGAAAGAGTTTTTCTAGTAAACTCAAGTTAGGCAAGGCTTTAGGCGCCAACTGCCAAGCGCTTACGTGGTTTACCTGGAAACCCTTGCTATGTCACCGACCAATCCATATGTGAAACCAACGGTTTAGATCTTACCAACAGAAAATAGAAGCTGATTGGCATCTCTCCTCTCCTGATTGGTCCATGTCATCTCCCATGACATGCTCCGTCTATTTACACTTCTTTTTTCCTCGTCATTTTACCTCCAAATTCCTTTAAAAGCAAAGTGTCAGCTGCTCATTGGCTCTCACTCTCACCTATCTTGCATCTGATTGGTCCACGTCATCTGATATGACACCTTCATCAAAAAGTTTTTTTTTTCTTTGGCACGAGGGAAGACGAACCCTTTATATATATATATGCTGGATCTCTAAGAGTCCATAACCGTCTGTGTACGGAATAGAGAACGAAGAAGAGAGGCGAAGGAGGAGTTGTTAGCCTGTGTTTAAAGAAAGTTGATAAGTGGAACGTGTTCAGATCGTGGAGCAATGGGTGGTGGTGCGTGGAGTAGACGCTCATCCTTGATCGTCCTCGGGATCGTCTTGTTCGGTAAGCTTTTCGATTGTTTTGCATGCAAATCTTATCTTCAATTGTTTTTTACCTTTCTGGGTTGATGCAAATCTCATAGGCAAAATTCGAATTTGAATGAGTTTTGAGCAGCTCAAGACATGTTTAGTAATGATAGTTGCAATTGTCCGACAATTAGGTTAATAGATTAAATGTCATTTACTTTTAGATGTGTAGACTATAGTCACTTTTTGCTATCATATTCTGCAATCTTCAGATCTAATACGTGTCTGTTAGTTCAGAGGGTAGTGGTATGAAATCACTTGGATGCAAGAGACTAAATGCCTAATTCATTTGATTTCTGATCATCCTGATTATTTAATCAAAAAAATAAAAAATGAAACGACATCTTATATACTTTTATTGTTAAAAATCATGAAGTTTGCGTGAGTTTCAATTTTCAGTTCCTATTCCTTTCCTTTTTGTGGGCAATCATGTTTTATTAAATGCATATACAAGAGCCACTCTGTTATACTACTAGAAATGTGATTAATAATCCTCCAATGCCTTCTGATATATTCTTAAACCTCTTTTAAATGAGATATTTCTATTATTCTCAGCTTTCCAGCTTCCTCTCTGGGGAGCACTACAGAAATTTGTCGTATGTGTTAAAAATTGTAATGACTAGCAATGCTATTTTTGAAAAACAAATATGAAAGAGACACCTGGATATGAAGGGACACTGAAGGACGTTAAGAAGAAAAACAATTGCTATATTTGGTCCTAACATTGGAATATTCCTTTGTTTGGGGAAAGGGTGTAGTTTAGCCCCTTAAACTGGAAAAAAGTGATAATTATAGTTGTTCATAGTCATAACTCATTACAATGTATTGAGTTGGTTGTTTTGTTTCTCTACAGGGTGCTTGGCATTTTCTATAGCCACAGAAGAAGCTACCAAGTTGGGAACAGTTATTGGAATAGACCTTGGAACAACTTACTCATGTGTTGGTGTTTACAAGAATGGACATGTTGAAATTATAGCAAATGACCAAGGTAATCGTATCACCCCTTCATGGGTTGCCTTCACTGATGGTGAGAGGCTGATTGGTGAGGCAGCAAAGAACTTAGCCGCTGTTAACCCAGAGAGGACCATCTTCGATGTCAAAAGACTTATCGGAAGAAAGTAATGCACTGTCTGTTTTGTTGAATATTATGTCTGAATGTCTGTTTGATATAATAGCAATGACTCTAACCTGTCTATTTGATAGGTTTGATGACAAAGAAGTACAAAGGGACATGAAACTTGTTCCGTACAAGATTGTTAACAAGGATGGTAAACCATATATCCAAGTTAAGATTAAAGATGGAGAGACCAAGGTGTTCAGTCCTGAGGAGATCAGTGCAATGATCCTGACCAAGATGAAGGAAACAGCTGAAGCTTACCTCGGAAAGAAAATCAAGGATGCGGTTGTCACTGTTCCAGGTAATGTTGAAAGTTCCTTCTCTGGATTGTGCTTGCTCCAATTATTGTGTGATATGGTTGTCGAGATTCTTATGCATCCCCTCCTTTAAATCCTGCAGCATACTTTAATGATGCCCAGAGGCAAGCCACTAAGGATGCAGGTGTAATCGCTGGACTAAATGTGGCCAGAATTATTAATGAACCAACTGCAGCAGCTATTGCCTATGGATTGGATAAGAAAGGTGGTGAAAAGAACATCCTTGTGTTTGACCTTGGTGGTGGGACATTTGATGTTAGCATCCTCACCATTGATAATGGTGTTTTTGAAGTTCTTTCCACAAATGGAGACACTCACCTGGGAGGTCAGCACCCTTTTTCTTAACTCTATAAATTGCTGTACTTTTTATTGTTAGGTTTCTATATTTTCCCCATTTATTGGTGTGATACTAAAAATTCCACTAGTTCTTTTTTTTTCCTTTGGTCATCTGAATTAGCTTGGAGAAAATTTATGCTAGTTGATGAATTTCAAGTTGTAAACTAGTTCAATAGCTCTCAGTTTAAATTAGCTTTGTTCACAATTCAAATTGAACACATTTATGGCTTCTTGATTGCAGGAGAGGACTTTGACCAGAGGATTATGGAGTACTTCATTAAATTGATTAAGAAGAAGCACGGAAAGGACATCGGCAAGGACAACAGGGCCTTGGGTAAGCTTAGAAGAGAAGCTGAGCGTGCCAAGAGAGCTTTGAGCAGTCAACACCAAGTTAGGGTTGAGATTGAATCTCTTTTCGATGGTGTGGATTTCTCTGAACCACTTACTCGGGCACGTTTTGAGGAGCTAAACAATGATTTATTCAGAAAGACAATGGGACCTGTTAAGAAGGCTATGGATGATGCTGGGCTGGAGAAAACCCAGATTGACGAAATTGTCCTTGTTGGTGGAAGTACCAGGATTCCAAAAGTGCAACAGCTTTTGAAGGATTATTTTGATGGCAAAGAGCCCAACAAGGGTGTCAACCCTGATGAAGCAGTTGCTTATGGTGCAGCCGTACAAGGAGGAATTTTGAGTGGCGAGGGAGGTGATGAAACCAAAGGTATTGCTTCTTCTTTATCCCTTTGATGGAGTTTTTTGAGAAAAACAGATATCTGACAAATAACTTCTGGAATTTAACCAGATATTCTTCTTCTGGATGTGGCTCCACTCACTCTTGGTATTGAAACTGTTGGTGGAGTGATGACTAAGCTGATCCCAAGAAACACTGTTATTCCTACTAAAAAGTCTCAAGTCTTCACGACTTATCAGGATCAGCAGACAACAGTTACAATCCAGGTATCTCCTTAGAACTATTTTTTAGTGAGCTCAAAGTGTTGTGGAAGTCTCAAGAGATGACTTATGACTGGACTATTCTGACATGAAAATTCTTACCTTCAGGTCTTTGAAGGTGAACGCAGTCTCACAAAGGACTGCAGACTGCTGGGGAAGTTTGATTTAACCGGAATAGCTCCAGCTCCAAGGTACTTGTCTAACTGCACCTAGTTGAGATGTCCAATGAGCTGCTCTGCCTGGTTGACTTAAATAATATTATTGCCTGCTTGACTAAAAAATTGCACATGTTTTCAACAGAGGAACTCCTCAAATCGAGGTTACATTTGAAGTTGATGCAAATGGTATTCTAAACGTCAAAGCTGAAGACAAAGCCTCTGGAAAATCAGAGAAGATCACAATCACCAACGACAAAGGTCGCTTGAGTCAAGAAGAGATTGAGCGTATGGTCAAGGAGGCTGAGGAGTTTGCAGAGGAGGATAAGAAAGTAAAAGAAAGAATTGATGCCAGAAACAGCCTGGAGACATATGTATACAATATGAGGAACCAAATAAATGACAAGGACAAGCTTGCAGACAAGCTAGAGTCTGATGAGAAAGAGAAGATTGAAACCGCGACAAAAGAAGCGCTTGAATGGTTGGACGATAACCAGAGTGCTGAGAAGGAAGATTATGAGGAAAAGCTGAAAGAAGTGGAAGCTGTGTGCAACCCAATAATCACTGCGGTGTATCAGAAGTCTGGTGGAGCACCGGGAGGAGAATCAGGTGCTAGCGAGGATGATGATCATGACGAGCTGTAGATTGCTAGTTTCTGTTATCACAAGTGATAGGATACACAGGGTTTTCTCATATAATTTTCCTGTTGACTGTGACTATCAGAAATAGATTAAGATGAGGAGGAAGATATTGATGAGGCACATTGATCAATTTTAGAGTTCGCTATTCTAAATTGATTAGTTAAGGACGGCAAAAGAACCTTCCTCTTGCTCATTCTTGGAAGACATGTATAGAGACATTCATCAATTTAGAGTTGGAACTTTTGTATTCTTTCAGATGTGAGATTAATATTAAACTTTGCAGTGAAGCATTTACCTATGATTTAATTAGTAGTTTTAACTTTGTCCCAAGCCGAAACTTTAAGAAAAAGCCTAAAGAATAAGGAGTAATTATGACAAGTTGACAACGTAGGAATCGGTCTTCTGTTCAGTTGGCATTTTATACAACTTCAACCGGCTTGCTGTAGTGCAGGAAATTATGATGGGTGCTTAAATGTATCCTGGACTGACATAACCGTCATGCCAGCTGAAAACATGAACTAAAGAAAGCGTTGCTGCTAGCAGCTGAGTATTTTTTTTAAAAAAAATCGAATAAGGCACACCTCTGCCATTAATATCTTGTTTGGATGGTTGTTTCTCGTTGTATCGTATTGTATTGCTATCCCAAAATAATGTTCAGTTTGATTGTTTCATTAAAATTGGTTTTATTGTATTTAAATTTAATATTTAAATAATTGAGTGTATTTTAGTAAACTTAGCAAAATAATATTTAACAATAACAAACAATACAATCAATCCAAACATTATATTCATAAAAAGATACAGTACGATACAATACAATATAATACATTATCAAACGATGTGAAACAATGATCCAAACTGAGTGTAAGAGAAGATTATAACTTTTTAATTGTAACATAAAAGAAAAACCAATAGAAAAAAGAAAAGTAAAGAAAAACAGGGTAGAATTCCTGAAACCAAACGAAAAGGATTAAGAAAATTGTAAGATTTTACTTGGCATGCGCTATGCATCTCGATATCATCGAAATCAAGAAGTTTCATGGCCCAGAAACTGCTGCTAATTATATGTCCAGCATGTTTCTGTAGGTGAGTTGTGGTCTTGTGGAGCACATCATCTGAATTAGGACTGGAGTATGCATATCATCTTCAGAGCAACCAAAGATGGATATGGGTTTATCATGAATGGCGAATTAGTAGTTCTAAGGATTGGATGGCTTGGAGAACATTAGCTCGGAGAACATGTGAAAGTACAAGAGGGGGTGAATTGTAAATACTTAAAATTAATAGTTTATAAGTTGACTTAAAACTTGAGTAGTCGACTGAATATGATAATTTAGCAGATGTGGAAACAGAAAGTAAAATGCATAAAATAATTGCAGGAATTAAAAACACCAGGATTCTTATACTGGTTCGGATTCAATGTGAATCCTAATCCAGTCCCCTTGGGTTGCAAGGCGATTCTCTTTAGTAAGTGAGTTTCTTCCGAGTACAGATGTGGTGTATATCTCTCAGTTTCTCTACTACTCATTTTTTATACAATGTCTCACCAGTTGTGTGCTCTCTTTCTATCCCTGACTTATTACACAGCAGATCTTAGTGAACTACAATGCTTGTTTGTAGAAGAATGAAGAGAATGATTTGGTTTGATCAAAGTATGTCCTATCTAGGGTTTACAAGGGTGTATAAATACTTTGATGGGAGGTAGAGGCTTGACAACCCAAAAGATTTGATCCTTGGAAAGAATTGATTCTTTCCAAGAATAAGGAATGAGCTGTTGCTTCTCTCGATTGCTTCACTTGATTTCTCCTTGATTGTTGGAACTTCCAAATGTAGTCGCTTCCCAGATCTTCACGTATCCTTTAGTCTTCCGTAATTCTGCCCATGATTCATGCCTTTGTCCAAGGCTTATTTGATTTTCTCCAGCTCAGCTAATCATTGTTATTGCTGATTGATTCATTGATTAGATTGCGCCCAGATTTACGAGACCAATCCAGATTTGCTGATCACATGCTGATTTATTTCTTTCCTTGTACATCATGAACCATTCCAGCATCTTTACTTCTTGAACTTTGATTTCCTGCACATGTATATTATTTGCATCATTAAAATATGATCTAACAATCTTTCCTTTTTTGATGATAGCAAAATAATATAATAAGGTAAAGAAGTAACCACCAGTCAACTTCCCTGTGTGTTACTAGTCGACTTGACTCCCCCTCAATGTATGTACACTTGATTTCTCCTCAGTGTATATAGTCGACTTGACTCCCCCTCAATGTGTGCAGTCGACTTGTAGACTTGTACCTGTACAGTATACATGCTACCTATACACATAAAATGTGTGCAGTACACATACATATATAAACACATATAAACACATAATCGACTTGTACCTGTGCACATACACCTAACATAACATACTTTTTCTACCCCTTTTTGTCATCAGCAAAGAAGGACTAGAACCAGAGATTATAGTAAAGCAGAAAAGGGAAAGAGATTATCCAGCGACTGGTGAAACAGCCCATAGTAGCAAAAAAACATAATTATCCAAGGGCGTAAACCACAACCCACAATACCACCAAAACAAGTTGTCAAAAAAAATATAGTTTTAAAGGAAGCACCCATACTAGCGGCGCATGAAGTAGGTAAGGGTGTTGCATATAGCCTCCTTTAACTGTTCGAAGCAAGTATTTGCAGCGAAGCTCATGCCGTCCAGCCTGTCGTGAACCTCCTTGAAGGCTTTGACAACATTCTCCCTTACTCTGTGAACAACTATTCTGATTTTTGACACGTCAGACCCCGATTCCTTTGAAATAGCATGAATGCCACCCACAGTGGACTGAGTTGCGGAAAAAAGATTCTTGATGTCAGAGAGTTTGGAGTCAATAGAGAAGCTTCTCACTAAGCTCAGAACTGTTAAGAGTAGGAGGAGGAACAGTTGATGAAGGTTTAGATTTCATAGGGGCCTGCTTTGCTTCACTATCACTCTTCTTAACCCAGGAGCCCTTGATGCTCATATAGCCCATACTAGCAAAAGCTCTAGAATTATAAGACTTGGAGACAGTAATGAAAGGATAGTTGGATAGAGAAATTTGATGGGCTTCCAGAATATGGGTAATTGCCATGCCATAGAGTAAACTGGTGGGATCCTCAGCGCTTTCTATCATGAAATTGATGACCTAGGAGGAAAGCTTGAGTTTGAGTTTGGTGATGAGGCAGTAGACAAAGAATGTATCCCTTTGAGAGAAAGTTGAAAAGGAGCCAGTACGGGGAAGCAGGGTAGTTGCCACATTATGGGCCAGAACCCGGGTTTCAAAACTTACATCACTGGGGCCCAATTGATTTGGGAGAATTTCAGAGGGACACTCAACAATGCACTGTTTGGCTTGGTCAAAAGAAATTTCAAAATTTTCAAGCCACACATTTTTAAAGAGAGTAGGGAAACCAGAGCAACGACATTGGAAAAGAGAGTCAAACAAGGCACAATCAAGTACAATGCGCTTACCTAGCACTAGAGATTCTAGCCTATCTGGTTTACTGGAGCGAAGATTTGCATAAAACATTCTGACCAGGGGTTCATATACCTTAGGCGGAGGAGTAGAGATGAATCTTTCCTGTCCTTGATAAACGAAGAGTTCTTTAACCTTACAGTCGAGGGCTTCCATATCATCAAGATGATCAACGATTCTTCCATGGGCGATTGGCTTGTCCTTAAGAGTGATGAAAAGATCCCTATTTGGGGTATCCCAAAAATTTAGGTCAGACTCGAGTGAGGCAGAGAAATCAACCTTTGATTTCTTTGGAGTGGATGAAAAGGGAGGATCTTCTATGGGTCGTTTGCCTAAGGCTTTCTCTCCTAGGAGTTGGGAGTGTTCAAAGAAATCACCCGGAGATGAGGTGAATCCTTCAGAGTGATCAGACCCTAGGTCTACTTGCTCAGGAGGCGCAGAAGGGGTTTTCGCCTTAGAGTGGGTACTTTTTCTGGTGGAGGCAGAGGGATTCTTGGAGTGTTTCGCTATTGTAGAAGAGGGGATTAGCTCGAAGTTTTGGAGAGAAGATGGAGATGAGAGTGACTAAAAGAGTTTTCTAACTTAAGAAGAGGGTTTTGATGGTTGAGTGCAGAAAAGGAAAAGTTGTCAGTTGAGAAGACGTGATGATTGGCTTTCCATCTGCAGACTGCGAACTGATATGAACGAAGTGAAAAAAGAGGAAAAAAATCGGAGGCATAATAAATGCGTGGGAAAAGGACAATTATAGCACTTAAATGTAATTTAGCACATAAGTCCTAAGAGTTATTAGACAGGCAAATAATACCAAGTAATTTTCTCAAAGTACAAAATCTTTCTTCTAACAAGGGTTTAGTGAAAATATCGGCTAATTTAGTAGAGGTGCCAACAAAGGCTATTTCTATATATCCCTTAAGAATATGATCTCTAATAAAATGATGCTTAATATCTATATGCTTTGCTCTAGAGTGATGCACATGATTTTTTGAAAGACAGATAGCACTAGAATTATCACAAAAAATTTGTATAGGTTTAAACAAAAGCTCATAGTCACCCAATTGAGGAGACATCCATAGTAGTTATGCACAACGCTGTCCAATGGCAATGTATTCTGCTTCAGTAGTGGACATGGCGACTGATGCTTGCTTTTTACTGTTCCAAGATATTAATGCCTTTCCTAGTAATTGACAAGTGCCGCTTGTGCTCTTTCTATCTTCTTTCTCACCTGCAAAATCAGCATCTGAAAAACCTTTTAATTTAAAAGAGTTAGAGCGAGGATACCACAATCCATGAGATACAGTTCCAATGAGATATAGAATGATTCTCTTTACGGCAATCAAGTGTGACTCCTTGGGAGCTGACTGAAACCTGGCACATTTACATACACTGAACATAATATCTAGTCGACTTGTTGTCAGATATAGTAGTGATCCAATCATTCCCCTGTATTTGGGTTTCATCAACTGGGGTGCCATGTTTATCTTTGTCTAGATTTGTAGTGGGGCTCATAGGAGTGCCAATTGATTTTGCATTGTTCATACCAAATTTTTGAATCAGCTCTTTTGTATATTTGGTCTGACAAATAAAAGTTCCTTCTTCGATTTGTTGGATTTGTTGCCCAAGGAAGAAAGTGAGTTCACCCATCATGCTCATTTCGAACTCGCTTTGCATAAGATTTGAGAATTCCTTGCACATAAGAGGGTTAGCACTACCACATATAATATCATCAACATAAATTTGAATAATGAGATTACCTTCTGATGATCGTTTAATGAACATAGTAGTGTCTATTTTACCTCTGGTAAAGCCATGGTCGATAAGAAAAGTACTCAGCCTATCATACCAGGCACGTGGAGTTTGTTTCAACCCATACAGTGCTTTAGTAAGCTTGTATACATGGTATGGAAATTTTGAATCCTCAAAGCTGGGAGGCTGTTTTACAAAAACTTCTTCCTCGATAAATCCATTCAAAAATGTGTTTTTAATATCCATTTGAAACAACCTGAATCCTTTGAATGATGCGTATGCCAGAAGAATTCGAATAGACTCCAGACGAGCTACTGGGGCGAAAGTTTCATCATAGTCGACTCCTTCCTTCTGTGAATAGCCATGTGCAACTAATCTCGCTTTATTTCTTATAACCTTTCCATCCTCATTCAATTTGTTTCTAAATACCCAATTTGTTCCGATCACAGACACATTTTAAGGTTTGGGTATTAGTTTCCACTCTTGATTCTTGCTAAACTGATCTAATTCCTCTTACATAGCTTGTACCTAGCTTGAATCCTTCAGTGTTTCCTCTACCTTTTTTGGCTCAATTTGAGAAATCAATACAATATTTGCTTTCTTCTTGAGGGCAACCTTGGTTTTCATTCCTTCGTTTGGGTCTCCTATAATAAATTTCTGAGGATATTCGGGTTCGCTTCTCCATTCATTTGGTCGGATTATATTTGTAGTTGACTCGACTTGTGGATCTGGAGCATTTCTGCTATTTTCTCCAGTTGACTCGATCACCCCAGATGTGCTAGTCGACTCCTGTGATTTTCCTTTGTCCTGAGCCTCTTGAGTTTGATCTTCGTCACCTACAATAGTTCCTTTCTCGACCAAGGGATTGTTTTCATCGAATATAACATGTACAGATTCTTCTACACATAAAGTGCGTTTATTGTAGTCTCTAAAAGATCTGCTATTTAACGAGTAACCAAGAAAAATACCTTCATCACTTCTTGGGTCAAACTTTCCAAGATTATCTTTACCGTTATTTTGAATAAAATATTTGCTTCCAAAGGGATGGAAGTAGCTGATATTTGGACGTTTACCTTTCCAGAGTTCATAAGGAGTCTTCTTCAGAATTGGCCTTATGAGGCAACGGTTGAGGATGTGACAAGTAGTACTTACTCCCTCTGCCCAGAAATGGTTTGGCAATGAATTTTCTAGTAGCATGGTTCTTGCCATGTCTTGGAGAGTTATGTTCTTCCTTTTCACAACCCCATTTTGTTGTGGTGATCGTGGTGCGGAGAAATTGTGAGTGTATCCTTGATCGTTGAAGAAGTCTTCAAAAGCTCTGCTTTCAAATTCTCCTCCATGACTCTGAATTTTTGAGATCAGATGACCTTTTTCTCTTTCAACCTTTTTGCAGAAAACTTCAAAATTTCTTAAGGCTTCATCCTTATGAGACAAGAAGATTACCCAGGTGAAAAGTGAAAAGTCATCAACAATAACAAAAGCATACCTCTTACCTCCTATACTAACAGTTCTAGTAGGCCCAAATAAATCCATATGAAGTAGTTGTAAAGGTTTAAAAGTAGATACTATATCTTTATTTTTGAAAGAGTTTCTGGTTTGCTTACCCAATTCACATGCATCACAAATATGAGTTCTAGAGAAATTCAGTTTAGGCAAACCAATAACTAAATCATGTTTGGACAGTTTTTCAATCAAATGCATGCTAGCATGGCCAAGTCTTCTATGCCATAGCCATGGATCATCAGACATAGAGGATAGGAAAATGTGGCCATCTATCTTTTCAAAACCATCAAGTATATATACATTTCCATACCTTTTTCCAGGAAGAATTATCTTACCTGATTCGTCTTCAATAGCGCACCCTGTTCTTTTGAACTTTACCTCATATCCTGAGTCGCAGAGTTGACTTATGCTCAAGAGATTATAATTTAGGCCATCGACGAGATATACTTCAGTAATGTTACAGTTGTTATTAAAAGGAATTGTTCCAGTGCCAACTATTTTACCCCTTGAATCATCTCCGAATTTTACACTTCCTCCATCGATCTTTGTCACTTCCTTGAACAGGTTTTTGTCACCTGTTATATGACTGGAACACGCACTGTCTAGATACCATTTTACTTTACGGCTTACTCTGTGGTGTTCCTACAAGACAAGATGATCACTTTATTTTAGGTACCCAAGCTTGCATGGGTCCTGGTGGGTTAGCGTTGCTAGGTTCAGAATTTTTTGGTTTCCAAACCCATCATGATACTTTTGATTTACGAAAGTGACAACATGAATATTTATGCCCACTTTTATTACAGTAATGACATTTAGCTCCAGACCTGTTTATAGACCTTTCACAAGTGTTAGAACTAGCTGACTTAGAGTTAGCTGGTTCTTTTCCAGTTGAGTTGTAAGTCATCTGGTCCGACCGACTGGTCGACTTGGTTTTGATTGGTTCCTTTCTAGTTGACTTGTAAGTCGTCTAGTTTGACCTAACAGAACTGTGACTGGTGGATTTGCGCAAGCTGTTAAGCTGCATTTGCAACTCCTCAAACTCTTCTTGAAGTATGTCTTTTTCGATTTCGCATACTTCATGTTTGAGTTTCCAGTCCTTGACCTCCTTAGTAAGTCTCTTAAGTTCATTCATCATTTTTTGAGACTTTTTTAAGGCTGAATCAAGAATATCCTGTAATTCATTACATCTTTCGCAGTCATAAGATCTTACCTCACTAGTTTCTCCTCGTGCCATGAAACAATTCTCATCATCTGAATTATCTTCATCTGTCCAGCATCCTGAGGTTTTGTTTATTTCATTTTTCAGAATTGTCATGAAACACAGATTTGCTATTTCTTCATGGTCTGAGTCGTCCTCGTCGCTCCAGCTTCTGAAGGATTTGTTCTTGTTGAAGCCTCTAGAGATCTTCCTTTTTAGTTCTGGACATTCAGCTTGAATGTGCCTAAACATTCCACATTCGTAGCATTTTCCATCGTTCTTATCCTGTTCATTATATTGCCTGGATCGTCTTAGTGGGAATCTTCCTATCTTTGTGTTTCTGTGTCTTCTCATAAACCCATCCATATTTCTAGACATCGTAACAATCTCTTCTTGTAGAGCTTTAGGATCATCAATTTCATTTTCTGCCATTTCAGTAGAAGTTTTGAATGCCACTATTTTCTTTTTCTCCTCTTGATTTGTTTTTTTCAAATGCGTCCTTTTGAAAGCAATGAGCTCTCCTCGCAATTCATCATAGGACAATTTGTTTAGGTCTTGAGATTCTAGAGTGATTGCTTTGGTCTGCCAAGTGGTTGGCAGACTTCTGAGAATTTTTTCAGACTTGATCACCACTGGTATAGGGCTTGCCGCCTTTAGGTCACTAATTATCTTACTAAATCTGGCAAACATTTCTTCAATGGATTCTCCTTCTTTCATTGAGAAGAGTTTGTAGTCATGATCTAGCACATTGATGTGAGTTTCCTTTACCTTGTTGGTTCCCTCATAGGTGACCTCAATTTATCCCACATTTCTTTGGTTGTATCACAACTCGATATTTTCTCATATTCCTCACCACTTATAGCATTGTGAAGTAGATTTCTTGCCTTGTTATTCACTTGTACCGCTTCCAGTTGCTCCTTTGAGTATGAATCTATGTCATCAGGATCAACAAGAGGTGGAGTGCTAGCAGGTAGGGATAGTTTCCCTTTTTAATGACTCTCCAGACTTTGACATCGTATGCATTAGCAAAGATTTTCGTACTTTCCAGTGAGAGAAATGTTGTCCATTGAAGTATGGTGGTCTAATTTGTGAAGTTCCTTCCTGAAAGAGAGCTCCTATGATAACTTGATTTGCCATGATCTTTTCTCACAAGGTGTTAAGCAGAAGATAAAATGTGAGCCTTGCTCTGATACCAATTGAAAGTACAAGAGGGGGTGAATTGTAAATACTTAAAATTAATAGCTTATAAGTTGACTTAAAACTTGAGTAGTCAACTGAATATGATGATTTAGTATATGTGGAAACAGAAAGTAAAATGCAGAAAATAATTGCAGGAATTAAAAACACCAAGATTTTTATACTGGTTCGGATTCAATGTGAATCCTAATCCAATCCCCTTGGGTTGCAAGGGAGTTCTCTTTAGTAAATGAGTTTCTTCCGAGTACAGATGTGGTGTATATCTCTCAGTTTTTCTACCACTCGTTTTTGATACAATGCCTCACCAGTTGTGTGCTCTCTTTCTATCCCTGACTTGTTACACAGTACATCTTAGTGAACTACAATGCTTGTTTGCAGAAGAATGAAGAGAGTGATTTGGCTTGAACAAAGTATGTCCTATCTAGGGTTTACAAGGGTGTATAAATACTTTGATGGGAGGTAGAGGTTTGACAACCCAATAGATTTGATCCTTGGAAAGTATTGATTCTTTCCAAGAATAAGGAATGAGTCGTTGCTTCTCTCGATTGCTTTCCTTCATCAGAAGATTGCTTCACTTGATTTCTCCTTGATTGTTGGAACTTCCAAATGTAGTCGCTTCCCAGATCTTCACGTATCCTTTAGTCTTCCATGATTCTGCCCATGATTCGTGCCTTCGTCCAAAGCTTATTTGATTTTATCCAGCTCAGCTAATCATTGTTATTGCTGATTGATTCGTTGATTAGATTACGCCTATATTTACGAGACCAATCCAGATTTGCCGATCACATGCTGATTTATTTCTTTCCTTGTACATCATGAACCATTCCAACATCTTTACTTCTTGAACTTTGATTTCCTGCACATGTATATTATTTGCATCATTAAAATATGATCTAACAACATGGGTGTCTAGTCAATCATAATTAATACCGGATCGAAAGATAGAATTACGAAATAGAATATTAAATAGGGATAATATTGGGGAGCTTTATTGATCATTGAGATTTGTCCCGCCTCCCCTTGGGGAGGTTCATGAGATTACAATCAAGTTGTCTCCTTCATGGATTATTGAAGGTGAAAGATCTCCCTCTTCCCTTTCCCCGAGCTCTGTGAGCTTATCCTGGAGTTTTTCTCTCTCTAGATGTTTTTGTACTGATGGATCATGAGAACCAGATGGAGAAGCCCCCCATTCATTCGAGTCTTCTGCCCTCTATTTATAGTTGGTCTCATTCATCACATCTTATCTCGGCGGGGTCGAGGGGGTGATTTCCTCTCATGGAGGGGTCTCGACCTCGATACTTGTTTCACGTTGGGTATGGATCGGATGAGGTTGAGTTCATTATCCACCATTGCATGGTTTATTGGGGTCGGGGTCATTACCGCCGTGGTCGAGTGGTCAGATTTTGACCAATACAGTTAGTTCCTCCGTCCGTCGGGGTCGTATCATACCGATATCGATGGACGGATCATTTTTGTGACGTAATCATATTGGGAGCCCGATGTACATATTATTCCTTAGTCATACCATGGGTTCTCGGAATGACCCAGAGGGATCTCTCTGATACCCTTGTACCGTTGCGACAGTATCGAAGTTGGAATGTCGGTTGATAAACAGAGCATCACTGCGTGCATGTAGTCATAATGGCGCATGTTACCGAGAAACCGAATCATTTCACGCCTGGTCAGATCCTAGTGGCGACTGTTGGTTTTTGCGCCCAGTGAGTTCGTAAACTATAAATTGGATAAGCCTCATCATTTGTCTCACAATTCTTTGCTTGTCTTCTCAAAGGTTTTTAGAATCTCTCTCTTTTTGTCGATTTGAGCTTTTATTTTGCCTCTTCTTGCGCAGCATTCATTTGAACCTTCTATCTATTCAACAGGGTTTCCTCCTCTCTTTTTGGGTTAACGATGGTGAGAACTTCTTCTCAAGGTAATCTTTCGGCTGTCTTGACGGCGACTGAGGACCATGCTCCGACGGGCGGCGATTCTGACCTGATGGAAAGCGAAGAGGTCCCCTCGGTAGAGGAACTACTGTTCCGCCCGGGGAAGGCAGTGGAAGACTTTAGCGCCGAAGGGGGCAAGAAGCATGTAGAAATTAAACCCTTCATGGGGGAGATTGGGATAAAGGAGTTTAGGGAGCGATAGGGCATTCCCAGTTACATCGAGATGGTACCGGCCTCAAAGGATGAAAGGGTCCAGATAGACCGCCCTGGGTTTTGCTCGTTCTACGCCTATCCCTTCCTTGTGGGATACACGCTTTCGCTTCCAATGTTGGTAGTCGACTTTTGTCGCTACTATGAGGTGTGCCCTGCTCAAATTTCTCCTTATTTGTACAAACTTTTCCTTATGTTCATTAAGTATGCAGAACTGGTCGGTTGTGAGGTCACTCTGAGACACGTTCTCACCATGTTCGCTCCCCAAAGGATTCACGACACTATGATCCACGTATGTCCTCATGGGTCGAAAGGTTTGGTGGTCAAGATGGATGATAGGACCAACCGTCGTTTCTCTGATAATTTTTTCTATGTGCGAACTTAGCACCTCGTGGCAGACCCGTCTGGGTTCCCAACCGTATGTAATTTTGCCCATAAGTCTTTGCCCTTGGCTAACAGAATCTGTTTCGGTCTCTCCTTCTCCATATCTAGTGTGCATATTTTGATTCATCTTTGTAACGACCCGGCCGGTCATTTTTGGAATTTAAACCCCGATTCCCTAATAGCTGCTTCCCCTAAGTCCATTTATGCTATTTTGGTTTGCCAGGACATTCAGTGTTGGGATACGGAGTGTTTTGGGACACTTAGTCCTAACTGAGAGCTTAAGAGTTGAAAAATGGTCCGTAACTGAAACAGTGTGAAGATGACCTCGGAATGGAAATTCGATGGTTCCGTTAGCTCCGTTAGGTGATTTCGGGGTTGGGAGCGTATTCGGAATGTATTTTGGAGGTCCGTAGATCATTTAGGCTTAAAATGTCGAAGTTTGTATTTTTGAAGTTTCTGGTCCGATAGTTAGTTTTTGATCTGAGGGTCGGAATGGAATTTCGGAAGTTGTAGTAGCTTCATCATGTCATTTGGGATGTGTGTGCAGGTCATTCGGACGGGTTTTGGTTAGGTTTTTTATCGAAAGCATAATTGGAAGAAATATGAGGTTCTTAGGCTTGAATCATTTATTAAATCGAGATTCCGATGTTGTTTTAGGTGTTTTCTAGGTTCGTACAAGTTTGAATAAGGTATTAGGTGGTATTGGTGTTTTTGGTTGAGGTCCCGGGGGCCTCGAGATGATTTTGGGTGGTTAACGGAGAAAATCTCTAAGTGTTGCAGCAGCTGGTATTTTTTCTTTCTGGTATTTTCGCTTCTGCGGCTTGAGAACCGCATAAACGGCCTTGGTCGTCGCAGAAACGACTTTGGGTTCACCTTCCAGGAAACCGCAGAAGTGATAGGATTTACACAGAAGCGGGTCCGCTTCTGCGAGATGGGTACCGCAGAAGCGGAAGCTGGGATTTTTAAAGGAGGTCGTAGAAGCGGCTAGTGTTTCACATAGGCGGTCCACTGATCAGAAATAACAATTTCGAGGGTTTAATTTCATAAGTTGGAAAATCAATTGAGAGCTCGGGAGAAGGCGATTTTGAGTGGGTTTTGAAGAGAAAATCATTGGGTAAATTTCTTTGATCCCTTTTCATTATATTACCTCATTATATAGCTAAATACAACTTGGAATTCGAATTTAAGATCAAAAATTGGGTAATTTGGGGTAAACCTTCATTGGCTAAACTATTGGGTTTCGAGTGAGCATTTGACCTCCGATTTGGGAGATTTTTATATGGTTAGACTCGTGAGAGTACGAGAGTTCCGAAAATGTGAAAATTCAATTTCGAGACGTTGGCTTTAGGGGCATTTTGGTCATTTTACCTATTTTCACGTCCTAGCTTTAATTTTTATAGTGGAATCAGTTGTTTGTAATATTATTTACGATATGTAATTGAATTGAATAGATTTGGGCCATTTGGAGTCGGATACTCGTGGCAAAGGCGTGATCTCTAGTTGATTTTGAGCCGGTTCGAGGTAAGTGGCTTGTCTAACCTTGTGTGGGGGACCTTTTCCCCTTAGGATTTGTTATTTGGTATTTTTAGTGCCTTGTACGCGAGGTGACGAGCGCGTACTTGAGCCAATTGTTGAAAATCCGATTTTTACTTAAGATATTGAGATTGAGTTTCTTCATACTTGCTTTATTCTACTTGCAATTTTAACATGTGCTAGATTAGGAAAGCATGTTTAGTTGATTTAACTTGCCTAATTGCTTAAGTTGCCTTGACTGTACTACGTGAAGCATGCTAGGCCAGTACTACCTGTTGCTTGTCTTTTGTACTTCATTTCTGTGTATTTTCTGGTTGTGATTGCGCATTTATATTGGGACTACGGATGTGAGATTCCGGTAGCTCCACCCCCTTATTTGTCTACTTTGGGACTACGGGTTCGATTCCCGGTAGATCCCCCTGCACTTTTACTTTGGGACTGCGGGTTAGATTCCCGATAGATCCTCATGCACTTTTACTTTGGGACTGCGGGTTAGATTCCCGATAGATCCTCCTGCATATTGATGGTTGGACTATGGGACGGTATCCCGGGAGATCCTTCGGATTTACATGTGTAATGGACTACGGGAAGGTATCCTGGAAGATTCACTGGACAGATGAGAAGAAGGACTATAGGACGGTATCCTGGGAGATCCTCGTGGTTATCACTGGTTTTGAGCTGTACACATTCCGTGTTTACTTTGTTCTTGTGTTGTTGTTGTTGCCTCGTAGACCTGTCTTAGTTTACTGATGTGCTCATTATTACTGCCATTTCTTTTATATTGTTAATTTATTATTATATTTTTACCTCAGTAGGGCCCTGACCTTCCTTGTCACTACCCAACCGAGGTTAGGCTTGGCACTTACTGAGTACCGCTGTGGTGTACTCATGCCCCTTCTGTGCATGTTTTTCATGTGCAGATCCAGGTTCCTTCACCCAGGCGTACTATTATTGAGGCGGAGAGATCAAGCGGAGACTTTGAGGTATATCTGCAGCGTCCGCAAACCGAAGAGTCTCCTTCCTTATTCTATCTGTAGTGTTTAGATTCTATCATACTATTGATGTAGACATTCTGGAGATTAGAGCATTTATAGTATTTCTTTTAGCCTGTGTTTCCCGTGAGTTTCCAGGTTTTGGGATTGAGTTGTAGACTTCCGCATTTCTTTTGAGTTGTATAGGCTGAGCAGCCTTATATTCAGTTATTATTTTAGTATGTCCAGTTTAATTAATTATTCCGCAAGTTAGGTTATTGTTTCCGCATTGTTAGGCTTACCTAGTTATAAGGACTAGGTGCCATCACGACATGTTCATGGAGGGTGAACTAGGGTCGTGACAAGTTGGTATCAGAGCTCTAGGTTCATAGGAGTCACGAAACACAGGCCGGTTTATTAGAGTCTCGTTGATCGGTACGGAGACGTCTGTATTTATCTACGAGAGGCTATGTAACTGTTTAGGAAAAATATTCATTTCATTTGAATTCCTTGTCGTGCGATAATTTGACATCAATTCTAAACTTCTGTCTTCTATTCTCTCACAGATGGTGAGGACGCGTGCTACACGAGATGACCAGGTACCCGCACCCCCTGCTGCCGCCGTCAGAGGCCGGGGCCGAGGTAGAGGTCGAGGACGCGCATGCGGTACAGCCACAGCACCTACGCGAGCTGCCGTTGTGGTACCACCAGCAGATTTAGCCGGAGCCCAAGCACCTGGCACACCTAGCACTACCACTACTACTCCAGCGCCCCAGGAGACTCTGGCTCAGTTCATGAGCATGTATACCACCTTGGCTCAGGCAGGGTTGCTTCCCCTTGCTGCAGCCACATCCCAGGCCAGGGGAGGAGCACAGACTCCTGCCGTCCGCACTCCTGAGCAGCGAGTGCAGGTTGAGCAGACCCCAAAGATTATTCCTGCACCGCCTGCAGCACCAGTTCAGCCCGAGGATGGGTCAGCTGCTTCAGAGGACGAGCAACGTAGACTAGAGAGGTTCAAGAAATATGATCCCCAGCGTTTAGTGGCTTAGCATCAGATGATGCCTTGGGATTTTTGGAGGAGTGCCATCGCATTCTTCGCACTATGGTCATAGTGGAGTCCAACGGGGTTTCTTTCGCCACCTTTCAGCTTCGGGGAGCCTCCTATGATTGGTGGTGCACTTATGAGTTAGACAGTCCAGTCGAGGCTTCTTCACTGACTTGGACCCAGTTCTCAGACATGTTTATGAGAGAGTTTGTTCCCCAGAGCCTCAGGGATTCATGGCGCGCGGAGTTTGAGCACTTGCGCCAAGGTGCTATGACAGTTTCAGAGTATGCCATCCGTTATACCAGGTTGTCCAGGCATGCACCGGCCTTGGTTGCCACAGCTCGGGAGAGAGTTCGTAGGTTCATCGAGGGCCTTATCCCGTCCATCAGGTCTGGCATGGCTCGAGAGTTAGAGATGGATATTCCTTAACAGCAGGTAGTGAGCATTGCTAGGAGGATTGAGGGTATGCTCGCCAGGGAGCGAGGGGAGAGGGAGGCCAAGAGGTCTCGAGAGTCGGGTCACTACTCTAGTGCCCGTACCCCATCAGCAGGTACAGTTCGTTATGGTAGAGGTTATTCTGGTCGCCCTGTACATTCAGCTTTACCAGCAGCCGACAGTACTCCAGCTCCGCCTGCACTTCAGGAGCCTTATTATGCGCCTCCTGCGCGGGGCACTTCCAGAGGTCAGTCCAGCAGCCCTAGCCCCAGCCAGTCACATCCAGCATATCCTCCCAGAGCTTGTTTCGAGTGTGACACACGCCATATGGTTAGGGACTTCCTCAGACTTGGTAGGGGTGCATCTTTACAGACTGCTCAGCTACAACGGGCCCCTCAGAGTTCTCAGGCTATGATCATAGCTCCAGCTGCTGCCCCACCTGCCCAGCCAACCAGGGGCGGAGGCCGGGGAGATAGAGGTCGCCCTCGAGAGAGGGGTCGAGCCAGATATTATTGTATTCCTGCTCGCACTGAGGTTGTTGCCTCCGATTCCATCATCACAGGTATTATACTGGTTTGTCACAGAGAGGCATCAGTTCTATTCGATCCAGGCTCTACTTATTCGTATGTTTCTTCTAATTTTGCTCCGGATTTGGGTATGCCTCGGGATTCTTTGAGTGCCCCCGTTTATGTTTCTAGTCCCGTGGGAGATTCTCTTGTTGTGGATCGCATTTATCGGTCATGTTTGGTTACTATTCGAGGTTTTGAGACCAGAGCGGATTTATTGTTACTCGGTATGGTTGACTTTGATATTATTCTGGGAATGGATTGGTTGTCACCCCATCATGCTATTCTTGATTGTCACGCCAAGACCGTGACGCTGGTTATGCCAGGCATTCCGCGTATTGAGTGGAGTGGTACTTCAGATCACATTCCCAATAGAGTTATCTCTTTTCTTAAAGTTCAGAGTATGGTTGAGAAGGGATGTGCCGCTTATTTAGCTTATGTGAGAGATGACAGTGTTGATACCCCTTCTATTAATTCAGTTCCAGAGGTACGGGATTTCCCCAATGTGTTTCCAGCTGATCTTCCGGGCATGCCGCCCGATAGAGACATTGATTTTGACATTGATCTGTTGTCGGGCACTCAGCCCATTTCCATTCCCCTGTATCGCATGGCTCCTCCTGAGTTGAAGGAGTTGAAGGATCAATTGCAGGAATCGCTTGGTAAGGGTTTTATTCGGCCTAGTGTCTCACTGTGGGGTGCTCTTGTCTTGTTTGTGAAGAAGAAGGATGATTCTATGCGTATTTGTATTGATTATAGACAGTTGAACAAGGTTACCGTGAAGAACCGTTATCCTTTGCCTCGTATTAATGATTCGTTTGACCAGCTTCAGGGCGCACAAGTGTTTTCCAAGATTGACTTGCGCTCAGGTTACCATCAGTTGAAGATTTGGGAGCTAGATAACCTGAAGACTGCCTTCAGGACTCGGTATGGTCATTACGAGTTCCTTGTTATGTCATTTAGTCTGACTAATGCCCCAGCAGCTTTTATGCATTGGATGCATAGTGTATTCAGACCATATCTTGACTCCTTCATTATTGTTTTTATTGATGATATTCTGGTATATTCCCGGAGTCGGGAAGATCATGAGCAACACCTGAGGACAGTACTTCGGACCTTGAGAGAGAAGAAATTATATGCAAAGTTCTCAAAATGTGAGTTCTGGTTGAGTTCTGTGTCATTCCTAGGCCACGTGGTATCGAATGAGGGCATTCGGGTGGATCCGAGGAAGGTGGAGGTCGTGCAGAGTTGGCCCAGCCCCTCCTCAGCTATAGAGATTCGCAGTTTCCTTGGCTTGGCGGGTTATTACCATCGCTTTGTGGACAATTTTCATCGATTGCGGACCCTATGACTAGATTGACCCAAAAGGGTGCCCCATTTCAGTGGACAGAGGAGTGTGACGCGAGATTTCAAAATCTCAAGACAGCTTTGACTTCAGCCCCAATCTTGATGTTGCCTACCGGTTCGGGGTCTTATACAGTTTATTGTGATGCCTTACGGGTTGGACTTGGAGCGGTGTTGATGCAGGATGGTAGGGTGATTACCTACGCGTCCAGATAGTTGAAGATACATGAGAAGAATTACCCTGTCTACGACCTTGAGTTAGCTGGTATTGTTCATGCCTTGAAGATCTGGCATCATTATTTGTACGGGGTTCCTTGTGAGATCTATACTGACCATCGGAGTTTGCAGCACTTACTCAAGCAGAAGGACCTGAATATGCGTCAGAGGAGATGGCTAGAGTTGTTGAAGGATTATGATATCACTATTCTGTATCACCCGGGCAAGGCCAATGTGGTAGCAGATGCCTTGAGTCATCGGGCAGAGAGTTTGGGTAGTTTGGCATATTTACCAGCTTTAGAGAGACCTATGGCGATGGATGTTCAGGCCTTAGCCAGTCAGTTCGTGAGATTGGACCTTCCAGATCCTAGTCGGGTTCTGGCCTGTGTGGTTTCTCGGCCTTCCTTATTTGATCATATCAGGGAGCGGCAGTATGATGACCCTCATTTGCTTGTCCTTCAGGATAGGGTCCAGTGTGGGGATGCCAGAGATGTGACCATCGGGGATAATGGGGTATTGAGGATGCAAGGCCGGATTTGTGTGCCCAATGTTGATGGTCTTCGAGAGCTGATCCTAGCAGAGGCCCGTAGTTCGTGGTATTCCATCCATCCGGGTGCCACAAAGATGTATCAGGACTTGAGGCAGCACTATTGGCGGAGGAGAATGAAGAAGGATATTGTTGATTATGTGTCTAGATGCCTCAACTGACAGCATGTGAAGTATGAACACCAACGTCCAGGTGGGTTGCTTCAGCAGATAGAGATTCCGGAGTGGAAGTGGGAGCGTATCACCATGGACTTTGTATCTGGACTCCCACGGACCTTGAAAAAGTTTGATTCCCTTTGGGTCATTGTGGACCGGCTGACCAAGTCCGCTCATTTCATTCCTGTGTGTACCATTTTTTCGTTGGAGCGGTTGGCGGAGATTTATATCAGGGAGATCGTCCATTTGCATGGTATTCCAGTTTCTATCATTTCAGACAGAGGTACTCAGTTTACATCATTGTTCTGGAGAGCCGTGCAACAGGAGTTAGGCACTCGGGTGGAGTTGAGCACAGCATTTCACCCCCAGACAGACAGACAGTCCGAGCGCACTATTCAGATTCTCGAGGATATGCTCTGTGCGTGTTTGATTGAGTTTGGAGGGTCTTGGGATCATTTCTTGCCATTGGCGGAGTTTGCTTATAACAACAGTTATCAGTCCAGCATTCAGATGGCGTCGTACGAGGCTTTATATGGTAGGCGGTGTAGATCTCCGGTAGGTTGGTTTGAGCCGGGTGAGGCCAGGCTATTGGGCACAGAGATGGTTCAGGATGCATTGGAGAAGGTTAAGGTGATTCAGGATAGACTCCGTACAGCCCAGTCCAGACAGAAGAGTTATGCGGACAGGAAGGTTCGCGATGTTTCATATATGGTTGGTGAGCGGGTTTTGCTTCGGGTCTCGCCTATGAAAGGAGTCATGAGGTTTGGGAAGAAAGGAAAGCTGAGTCCGAGATTTATTGGCCCTTTTGAGATCTTGGGGCGAGTTGGGGAGGTTGCTTATGAGCTTGCCTTACCTCCTAGCTTGGTCGGAGTTCATCCGGTATTTCATATTTCGATGCTCCGAAGGTATCACGGTGATCCGTCGCACGTGCTGGATTTCAGTTCAATCCAGTTGGACAAGGATCTATCCTATGTTGAG